>CAUYPK010071794.1:0-13824 GCA_963574355.1 Loris lydekkerianus | reverse complement strand
GAATCTCTTCAGGAGTTTTCCCCTTGATCATATTGGCAACAGTCTTGCACGTAACATCAAGCAAACCTTTGATGTCTAAGTAGTTTGCAGCCAGAATAAGTTCAAAAAGTGTTCCTTGGTCAACTTTAATGGAAGGCATGGCATTCGGTTTCAAAGGACAGCTGGAGGCTGACGAGAGCTGAGGAGTGTCTACACAATAAGGCGAGAGGCAGAGGACAAGGCCACTAGGTTTAAATGAGGAAATCAGGGTAGTGCCCCATAATAGGATTAGTGTTTTTCAAAGATGGGAAGAAACCAAGACCCTTTCTTTCACTGACACATGCTATTATAAGAAAGGGAAGTGACCAGGGACCTCTCCTTTTTCTATCATGTAAGGATACAGTAAGAAGAAAAAAAAAAAATAGGAAGACAGCCCTCACCAGAAATTTAATCTGATTCACTTTGACCTTGGACTCCCTAGCCTACAGAACTGAGAAACAAATGTTTTTTGGTGTGTTTAAGTTACACCAATCTATGGTATTTTGGTATAGTAGCCTGAACTATGATACCCTTGAATAATGATTATGATGTCTTATAGAAGAACAAGTATTATTTAAATTATTTTATAAGGGGTGAGGGGCAGAGACTCAAAATGGTTTGGAAAATTACCTAT
Source organism: Loris lydekkerianus (assembly GCA_963574355.1). Taxonomy (NCBI): domain Eukaryota; kingdom Metazoa; phylum Chordata; class Mammalia; order Primates; family Lorisidae; genus Loris; species Loris lydekkerianus. The sequence goes on along the minus strand of CAUYPK010071794.1, from coordinate 13,172 downwards.
GTATATACAAACAATAGGTAGAAAAAAATGGAACTAGTTCAGGTAGAGTGAAACAATCTCTTTTTCAAGTCTCAGTGCCTTCTTTACCCCTGTAAGTTATAAATGAAAAGTGGAAACCACTAATGGAAGTATAAATCAGAGAATGAAGCAAAGAGACAGAGACAGAAAGGGATGAAAAAAAGGAAGCAAGTGACTAGGAAAATGAAAACAAATGCAGAATAAAAGAGGCATATATATTGAAGGGTTAGAAATCCAATGGTTATAGTCTCAATCAAAGTTTTCTGTCTGGCATTTAGACACATATTTAACCTTGGTCATGAGCTACTATTCTTTTGACCAAGAATTCTCACAAACCTAGTACTCCTTATAGATGTCATTTTTTTTTCATAACAAGAAACTTTCTTTAAAATACCTTCTAGATCATAAATTAAAGAAAAGCCAATCTCAGTTTAATTCTCTTTAGTGATAGAAAATGACTTTCATAAGCACACTGCCCCATTCTTTAAAAATGTAGGTTCTATATTATAAACTGAAAACCACCTCTCCTAAGATCCACATATTGGTCATATTCATCCTTCTGAAGGATTAAGTTCATCTACTCTTACACATGACAGCCATTTTTGTATGTGAGGGCAACAGGCATGCTCTTCCCTTTCCTTCTCTAGCATCAGTTTTCACTTCTGCAAGATGTTCATTATTGATTTTAGAATGCATTTTTTATTAACCATGCCTTTTGGCCTCTTACTATGTTCATCACCTTCCTCTGGATGTTTGAATTTATTTAAGTATGTTCTAAAATATGACATCCAAAACTCATATTACCAAAGTAGAGTAGAACAAGAAAACCACCTTTGTAATTCTAGAAAATGTATTTCTCTTAATGAATTACTGTATTTTTCTACATTTTGGATAACCACATTTTACTGTGGAGTTGTCAATTAAATCTTTATTCTATACATGAATTTTGATCAACCCAGTTCTCTTTGTATCTGATGTATATAATTATATTGTTGAACCTAAATGTAGTATTTGCATTAGTTAAAAATTGCATTGTTTGTTTTATAGTATTTCATAATATTAAATAATTCTAAACTTATTGGCTTGCATTTTATAAATATTTTAGTAAGTATTGTCATTACAAAATAATTACAAGCATTAAATTAGTATAGGGTAAGAAAAGTAGATACTAATTATAACCGATGAATATAATAAAGAAGGAAACATTCTAAAAATCAAACACAATGGCTGGGTGTGGTGGCTCACATCACTAGTCCTACACTCTGGGAACCCAGGGCAGAAGGATTGCCTGAGCTCAAGAGTTCAAGACCAGCCTGCCTAGAGTGAGACCCTGTCTCTGAAACATAACCAGGTGTTTTGGCAGGTGTGTGTAGTCGTAACTACTTGGGAGGCTGAAGCAAGAGGACTGCTAGAGCCCAAAAGACTGAGGTTTCTGTGAGCTATGACACCATGGCACTCTATCAGGGCAACAAAGTAAAAGTCTCTCTCAAAAAATGAATAAATAAAAATGAAACAAAGCAATGTTAGTCCAGAAGTATTCATTGCAGGTGCAAACAGCCCTATACATCTCTTAGAGTTTTGCTGTTCCTATAGCCTATGCAGTATTGAGTATAGCCTATGCAGCCATTAGGACAATCATCTCTATGTTAACTGTCCTCTATTACTAAAGCATGCAAATTACAGTCTTTGGAAATGGCCCTGTTCAACAATTTTTGGTGCTTATAGTGGGTGAAATGGTGACCGCAAAAAGATATACCTATGTCCCAATTCTTAGAACGTGTGAGTACTACTTTATTTGGAGAAAGGGTCATTACACATATAATTAAATTAAAAATATTAAGTTCAGTGATCATCCTGAACTATCTCAGTGGACCTACACCCAATGAAAAGTATTTTGATGAGATAAGAGAGGACTCAGATAAACAAAGGGGAAGGCAGTATGAAGATGGAGGAAGTGACTGGAGCATTGTACTAAGGCTATAAGCCAAGAAATACTAAGAATTTCTGGCATCCATTTGAAACTATAGGATAGGCATAGAAAGGATGCTACTTAACCATCCTGAGAGGGAGTGAAGGCCTGGTGACACTGATTTTAGATTTGTGGCCTCCAGCAATGTAAAAGAATACATTTATCTTGTTTTAAGCAAAGAGGCTTTCTCTTTTGGTAATTTTTAACTCCAAATCTATGAAACTAAAGCAATGCTTAGAGTGTTAAGTATCACTACCTGGCAAATTCTTTTATATGAAAATTGTTGAAAACTAGACAAATGCAGTGTTATAGATAAAATTAATCACTATACCAATAATATGAATTATACCACCTGCATTATTATTAATGTTGGGGGCATAAATCCTTACCCTTACTCCCCTCCCAGAAGAAAAGGCCAAGCTGGCCTTGCCTCAAGACTCCAGTTGGAAAGACTCTAGCCTGCCAAAACATCCCAGCAACCTGTGGAATCTTCCTCCCCCTATGCTCAGTATTAAAAAAAAAAAGCCTCCAACCATCCTTATTGCCACCCAAGTGGGTCTCAGTTCCCCTTTCAGCAAACTTGGCCTGAACCTCTCCTGGTCTCATCTCTGCATATACCACTGAACCCCTTTCAGTGCCAAAACCCAGGGCTGGCAGTTGGTTAGCAACTGGGTCCAACTACCTCACTTCCACCAGAACCTGATCTGGTGTTGCCCAGACCCAACTCCATTGACCCACCTGTCAAAGATTTTTAGAGGTTTTTGTCCCAACTGCCATTTGATTGTAACTAGAGTTTCTGAACACCTTCCCACAGAACTTCCCTTGGTTTACTCCATGCGTCTATGTTCTCACATCCTCTTAACTTCACTCTTACTTAACCAGGATTTTCATTGTCATTTCTAGTGGGGGCCTGGTTCAAGCTTCTAGCCTGTAGGTGGCCACAAGTCTGAGAGAAGGGGATTCCCAACCTCTCAGAAAATTTCTTTCATTTTGTTAACCTGGGATTTGGAGATCAGGGGACCCTCTATTTTCTACCTAGGTGGGGGAAATTAATCTGGGACATGGAAGTGGGCCCTTTCATTCCCTCAAAGGAAGCACCCCAGGATATCTCCTTTGACAATATAAAAATTTAGACCTCAAAGGGAAGATTCAGCCAAAATGCCTCATTTTACTGCAAAACGGCTTGGCCAAAATACAAACTGGATACCATGGATATAGGGACTCAGAGGGGAATCTTCAAATTCAGTATCTTAAAGACTTAAATAATGTCCTCCAAAGAAATGGCAGATAGGCAAATCCCCTATATCCCGGCCTTTTCTCTTCCTCCTGTGCAAATCATGCTGGATCTATTATATACTCCCGGCTCTAACCCCTCCCCCTCTATCTTCTATTGTTCTTCCCTCCTCCATGGATTCCTCAAACACCTATTGCTCTGCCTCCTAACCCACCCCAGCCTCAAGGTCCTCCACCTCTCCCCATCCATCAACCACTTCATGCTCCTCGTGGATTCAGTGTCACTAACTTCTTTCCAACTTCATTCCCTGCTCCCCTCCTTCTATAGCCAAATTCTGCCCACTGCTAATTTTCACCATCATCAACTTTCTAGCCCACGCTTGCTACACATCCCTGTGGACTTTCACCTTCTGCTGGCTGTTAACTTTTGCCCAAGGCTTCCCCAGTTGCTGAATCTGCCCACCCGCTGACATGCCTGGTTAGCGTTTCTTTCTAGCTACACTCCCAAATAGCAACTCCCCCTAGGAGATATTTCAGAGATCAAAATTCATAACAAATCTCTCAAAGGCAGGACTGAAATCTAGTTATTTTTCCTATCTGAAATCTTTTCAAGTCTTTACTAATGTAAATCTTAATACTAAGAAACAATAAAGTACTTCATCTCCCTTTTTTTCTCTGTTGGACCTAATATTCAGCATAAACTCTAAATTTTAAAGAAGCCTCACACCCCAACAGAACATTTATACCTTGCCATCATGGTCTTTTAATAGAGATGGAGAGAGTATAGAGAAACAGACAAAATGGGACTGATAGCAGCCAAGAAGGTAGAAAAGTTTTTTTTTTTTTTTTAAATAGTAGTTGCCACTTTATGTTGCAGGGTTTTTTTTGTTTGTTTGTTTTTTTGGGGGGCTGGATTTGAACCCACCACTTCTGGTATATAGGGCTTGTGCCCTACTTCTTGAGCCATAGGCACTATCCGTGGCTGTCACTTTAAGTCTTCCTCAGAGAAAGTTACTCAAATAACCCAGGCAAGAAGACTATGCCATTTAGCAGTAATGAAGCACTGCCTGTCTATAACTCTAGGTCCCTAGAGAAAAATTCCCCCAGAACATCCTCCACTAGGACCCTGGTATAGTGTCCTCTCCAAAACAAAAGAAAGCCACTGGAAGTGAGAATGTATCCTCCTTAGAACAGGAGACTACATTAGCCTTCTTAAACTGGTGGTCCCCTGAGTCAACAAAAACTGCTTCCACCTGACCAACATGTCAGACTTTGAAATTGACTCAACTTCATCACATCATAATGGCTTTAGGTAACTAAATATCTGACAAAGGTAAGCAAATTAATTCTAGTAAATACCAGTGCCATATTTTGAGATCTCTATTTTCCTCTCCTATCTCCATCATTAAAATAAAAAAAAAATACACTCATATATTCCCACCCATATATTCCACAGTGTTTCAGTGCACTGGAAGGTAAAGTTCTTTTGCTCAGCTTTTATTACTTTCCAGTTATCCCACCACTATAAAAGACCTTGTAGCTTCTGAAAAGCCACAACTTCTTTCTTTCCTTAATATGCTCTAAGTTTTGAAACTATAATAAACTTTCTGCCTTGTTTCACCCAAAAGTGTTTACTCTTATATGTCTCTATGTTTACATGTCCTTATATGTCATGTGTATGTAATGGTAAACTAACAATGTAAAAAAGCTCTAATTAATTTGCTTAAAGAAAAAAGTAAGTTCTTAAATATTTCTCAAGAACATGAGAAATAACTTAAATGTCTTTTAGTTCATGTCACTTTTGCAATCATTGATAAAGGAAAAGAGTTTTAAGTTCATTATTAAAGTGTAAATGTTTAAAATAATAATTAATGCATCAATAAAAGTAACTACATTTGAGGTTGCCATCAGAGAAAAACAGTCATGCTGCAAAAGTTTTCCCTTGCCTCTTCTGTAACTGACCTGAGAATAACCCTATAAGCTTTAATTGAAATTGGATTTATCATTGATATAATAATGCAACAAAATAACATGATTATCTATTTTTGAATTGGACTTCTATATGACATGAATAAAAATAACAGAAGATTTTTTTAATTTTATTTATTTATTTTTACATATACTTGTGTTTATAAGGTTTCTATTGTTTTGCCTTCACAAAATTAAAGAGGCTTAAAATTTATTAACAATAACAATGTTTAATATGAGGACTAGAAACAAAAACCTCATAAAGAATGAATGAACATAAATACATTCAGAAAAGAAATTAGAGAATTGCTGCATTGAAATATTAAGCAATTGCAATAATAACAATAATGCAAAGAAAGTAACATTCACATTGTTGTCAAGTAAGAGTATATCTATTATAGAATGCTTTGACTCTGAGATTCAGTATAGATAGAGTCATCAGTTAACTTCTTCTTCTTATATATTTTTTAGTCTCAAAAAATAGACATCTAATAGTTATAAATAAAAGTAAAAGATAACTTCAAAAAATACATCAAGCCAAATCTTATAAACAATAGAAAAAGAAGAAATACTTCAAAATCATTCTACATGATCTGGGTACACCTGATATTAAAATTGGAGATAATATATTGTTATAAAGGGGAAATTACAAACATATTTCACTTATAAATGAAGATGATGCAACATCCCAAACAACATATTAAGAAGTTGAATTAAAAATTGATGTTTAAGTAATGTACTTTGTTCAAAATTAAATCCAATTTATATGAGAATTACTCACTATTTTCTTTTCTTGACTTTTTTATTTTCCTTTCCCTCACCCACTTCCCTCCATGGGGGAAGGGGATACCAGACAGAGAATGAGGGAATAATAGAAGATTTTTATTCACCTTTGAATTGCATAATATTTCAACTTTCTATCTGGTCTTATGATTATTTGGAAAAATGAGTATATTCTCTACCAAATAATAAGATTTTTACTTTTCAAAATAATTGAATTATCAATTTAGCTAAGTGAACAATTAACTTTTTAGTAAACTGTGATCCTGTTTTATGAAAGATGTTTTTGATAAGAAAGATTGAACAGGAAGGAGAATAATTATGTATAAGAGGAGATGTTGTACAGTCAACTTTTGTCTGAAGTGAAGTAAATGATTATTTAGAAGAGAATGTAAGGATGAAACAAAAAGCTTTGTAGCATATCTGTAGATTGTGCACATTAGAATTGGTAGGAGAAAATGTATAAACTAATTTACATATGATCCATTTGGCTTTAATTTATGAAGTTTGCTTAAAACAATACAGCTTTCTTTTTTATTGTTTCAGGTTAATTGAGGCTACAAAAAATTAGGTTACAATGTTTGCATTTGTCAGGTAAATTTCCTCTTGTAATAGTGCCCCTCCCCCAAGAGGTGCACCATACACCTTAACATTGTGCCCATTAAGTGAGAGAACACCCATCCCCCTCCATCCTTCCTTTCCCCTATTCCCTCATTTCCCTATCCCTCATCTTGAATTGATTTGTAATTTTCTCTTATGTGGGTGTGTATTAGATCATCTACTGGCTTCATATTAGAATAGAGTACATTGGGTTCTTTTTTATTCATTCTTGTGATGCTTTTCTAAGAAGAATGTATTCCAGCTCAATCCAGGTTAATACAAAAGATGTAACGCATCCATATTTTTATTGGCTGAATAGTATTCCATAGTGTACATATACTGTAGCTTGCTAATCCATTCTTGGGTTGGTGGCCATTTAGATTGTTTCCAAATTTTGGCAATTGTAAACTGAGCTACAATAAATAGTCTAGTGCAAAAGTACTTATAATAATTTTTTTTTTTTTTTCCTTCTGGGTAGATGCCTAGTAATGGGATTGCAGGATCAAAAGGGAGATCTAAGTTGAGTTTCTTGAGTATCCTTCATACTTCCATACAAAAAGGTTGCATTGGTATACCAGTAGTGTAAAAGTGTTCCCTTCTCTCCACATCCAGGTTAGCATCTGCAGCTTTGAGACTTTGTGATACAGGTTATTCTCATTGGGGTTAGGTAATATCTTATGGTGGTTTTGATTTGTATCACTCTGATGATCAGGGATGATTGGCATTTTTTAAAATATTTGTTAGCCATTCATCTGTCTTCATCAGAGAAGGTTCTGTTCATACCTTTTGCCCAGTGGTAGATGAGATTGTTTGCTCTTTTTTGGTGATTAATTTGGGCTTTATGTTGATTATAATTATGAAGATTATTCAAAGATTCATTTTTCTATTTCTGGTTAATCTGGCCAATGGTTTATCCATTTTGTTCATCTTCTCCAAGAACAAAGTTTTTGTGTTATCAATTATCTTAATGATTCTTTTGTTTTCAATTTCATTTATTTCTGAATTAAATTTTATTATTTATTTTCTTCTGATAGGTTTGAAATTGAATTACTCTTCCTTTTCCATTTTTTTAATGTGATTCATTGTGTGTTGATGTACTTTTTTTCTGGTTTTTGAATGTAGGCCTATAAGGTGATAAAATTCCCTCTTAGAACTGCTTTTTCAGTGTCCCATGGGTTTGGGTAGCTTGTGCCTTTATTGTAGTTATGTTAAAGGAAGTTAATGATTTCTTCTTTTATCTCTTCTTTGATCTAACTGTCATAAGGTTGTTTAGTTTCCAGGCCTTTGTGTTAGGAAGAAAATTGTTGGTGGAGTTGAGTCCCACATTTATTGCCTTATGGTACAATGTAATTTTAATTCTTTTGATTTTTTGAGGTTTTATTTGTGTCCTAGGGTAAGATCTATTTTGGAGAATGTTCCTTAGGCTGATGAGAAGAACATATTCCTCATCTTTGGGATGATGTGTTTTCTAAATATCTATTAAGCACAATTGTTCTAGGGTCACAATTAACTCCTTTATATCTTTATTTAGTTTCTTTTTAGAGGATCTGTCCAGCTCTGTAAGAGGAATGTAAACGTCCCTAATATTAAGGTCTTATAGCATATCATATTGCTCAGACCTATTAAGGTCTGTTTCATAAATCTGGATGTATTTAAATTGGGTGCATAAATATTCAGAATTGAAATGTCTTCTTGTGGTATTTTCCCTTGACCAATATGAAGTGTCCATCTTTGTCTTTTTTGACTTTAGTTGCTTTAAATCCACTTATATCTGAAAATACGATTTTAACCCCTCCTTTCTTCTTATTTCCATTGGCCTGACATACTGTTTTCCATCTCTTCAGCATGAGTCTTTCTTTGTTCTAAGAGGCTGAGTGTGTTTCCTGAAGACAGCATATATATGGCTTGTGCTTTTTCAGATTATTTGCCAGCCTATGCCTCTTGAGTAGGAATTCAAGCCATTAACATTTATTGAGAGATTTGATAAGTGTGGTGGAGTTCTATTCATCTCATTTTGTGAAGTCCATTGCTTAGTTTTATCTTTTGCCTCATTATGAAGCTAGGTTTTTTTTTTTTTTTTTTTTTTTTTTTTTTTTTTTTTTTTTTTTTACCCCCCGTGTTGTTTTTTGTTTTTTTTTTTATATTATTTTTTTTTATAGTTTGGATTTTTTTTTTTTTTGCCACATTTTTTAGTTTTTTTTTTTTTTTTTTTTTTTTTTTTTTTTTTTTTTTTTTTTTTTTTTCCCCCCCTTTAGTTGTTGAGTATTTAGTTTGCTTGTGGTCCAAACCACAGTGGGGAATAGGTGTAAGTATTTTCCGTAGAGCTTGCCTTGTTGCTCCAAACTTCCCCAATGTTTGTATATTAGTAAAATATTTGATTTCTCCATGGGTTTTTAAAGCCTATCTAATCAGAATATAGAATTATTGGCTAAAAATTGTTTTGTTTAAGAGGATTAAAGGTAGATGATCATTGTCTTCTGGTTTGGAAAATTTCATTGTAGAACTCCATTATCACCCTGATGGATTTGGCTCTGTAGGTCAATTGGTTCTTATTCCTTGGTTACTTTCAGAATTTTATCTTCCATCTTGACTTGGGACAGGTTCATGACAATGTACCTTGGAGAAGCTCTGTTTGAGTTGAGATGATTTGGGTTTAGATATCCCTCTAAAATTAGTGTGTATGGATCTTTAGTGATACTAGGAACATTTTTGTTTATGATATGCTTTAGTAGGACTTCTATTGCTCTGGAGCATTCCTTTCATCCTTCTTGGATACCTATAATTCATATATTTGAATGCTTCATGAAGTTTCATAATACTCTCAGTGATCATTCTGCTTTCTCTCTCTTCTTTTCTGCCTCTTTAACTGCCTGTGTTAGCTCAAGAGCTTTATCTTCTAGCTCTGAGAATCTTTCTTCTCCCAGGTCTAATCTGTTTTTGATACCTTCTTTTGCATCTTTAAGTTCCCTGACTGTGGGCTTCAATTCCTTAAGCTCTGCCATATCCTTTCTATATTCTTCATGTCTTTCATCCCTTATTTAGTTTTGTTTTTGGATTTCCTTTTGGTTATTCCCACATTCTCCCTGCAATTTTCTTCGTTGTTTTTTTTTTTTTTTTTTTTTTTTTGTTGTTGTTGTTTTTAATTAAATCATAGCTGTGTACGTTAATATGATCATGGGGCATCATACGTTAGTTTCACAGACCGGTTGATACATTTACATCACACTGCTTAACATAGCCTTCCTGACAATTTCCCAGTTATTGTGTTAAGACATTTACATTCCAAATTTACTAAGCTTCACATATACCCTTGTTAGATGCACCGTTGTTTTTTATCATTCATATTTAATTTTATTCATTTTTTTAGTAACTTTATTTCATGTTGATGTGAGTGTACAAATAACTGAGACCAGGTCAAAATATTTCATTTTATTAGGTAGAACCCCTCTCCCTCCCATGGTTATGTCCCACACACAAAAGGTGTGCCGCACACTCCCACCCTGTGCCTATTGATTTAGAGCACCTCCTTCTCCTCCTTCATTACCCCTCCCCCCAACTTGAATTGAAAAGAGTTTCTCAACTATATGGGCATTCATCTGATTGTCTACTGGCTCCATATTAGTATCGAGTACATTGGAAAATTGCTTTTCCAATCTTGTGATACCTTACTAAGAAGAATGTGCTTCAACTCTATCCAGGATATTACAAAGATGTTATATCACCATCTTTTTATGGTTGAATAGTATTCCATGGTATGCATTTACCACAATTTGTTAATTCATTCCTGATTTGATGGGCATTTGGGTAGTTTCAACATCTCGTCCATTGTAAATTGAGTTGTGATAAACAGTCTATTGCTAATGTCCTTAAGATGAAATGATTTTTCCCCCCTCTGGATAGATGCCTAGAAGTGGGATTGTGGGGTCAAATGGGAGATCTAATTTGAGAGCTTTAAGGATCCTCTTTCCAAAGAGGCTGTATTAGTTTGCAGTCCTACCAACACTGTAAGAGTGCTCCCCTCCCTCCACATCTGCACCAGCATCTGCAGCTTTGTGACTTTGTGATGTGAACTATTCTTACTGGGGTTAGATGATAACTCTGGGTGGTCTTGATTTGCATTTCTCTGATGATTAGGGACAATGAGCATATTTTCCAAAATGTGTTAGCCATTAATCTGTCTTCCTTAGAGAAGATTCTATTCGTGTCTCTTGTCTTTAATCTATAGAACTGTTAGCTTTATTTTTGTTGTTGTTCATTATTTTGGTTATCTGTAGAACGTAGTTATCAAACCTTTTTTTAAATTTGTAATAGGTAATTTTTTTTTCCTATTCTGAAGGTTTTCTATCTGCTTTGGTTGTTCTCTCTTTTGCTGTACAGAAGCTTTTCCATTTAATTAAGTCCCATTTATTTATTTTTGTTGTTCTTGCAATTTTCATGAAATTTCTTCTTCATAAAATCTTTCCCCAGGCTTATATCTTCAAGTGTTTTTCTCACACTTTCTTTGAGGGTTTTTTATTCTTTTACACCTTAGATTTAAATCTTTTATCTATATTGAATCATTTTTTGTGAGTGGCAAAAGGTACAGGTCCATCTTCAGTCTTTCACATGTGAATATTCAGTTCTCCCAGCACCATTTACTGAATAGGGATTCTTCTTCCCAGCATATATTCTTGTTTGATTTATCAAAGATTGAGTGGCTATAAGATGCTAGTTTCATCTGATGGTTTTCTCTTCAGTTCCAAATATCTATGTACAAATACCATGCTGTTTGTTTCACTATGGACTTGCAATATAGGCTGAAGTCTGGTGGGGTGCTGCCCATGTCTTTGTTTTTATAACTAAGATTCGCCTTGGCCATACAGGGTATTTTTTTGGGGGGAGGGGTATGGGGGATTCATATTAAACAGAGAATTAATTTTTCTAGATCTGGAAAGTATGATGTTGGCATTTTAATGGGGATTGCATTGAATCTGTAGCAGATTCAATGCAATCAGTGGTACAGATAATTTAACAATGTTGATTGTTCCCAACCATGAGCATGGTGTAGTGTTACTATATTCTGCTATTACACTTCTTAGGGTTTCATAATTTTCTTTGTAGAGGTCCTTCACTTCCTTAGGTATATTCCTCTGTATTTTTTTTTTTTTTTTGAATTTACTATGAAGAAAATTCTGTCCTTTATTAGCTTCTCAATATTGATTTTGTTTGCACATATGAAGGCTACTGATTTGTGCACATTGATTTTATATCCTGAAACGTTACTGTATTTTTTGATCACTTCCAGGAGTCTTGTGGTTGCGTGTTTGGGGTTCCCTATGTATAAGATAATATCGTCAAAGAGGGGGAGTTTCTCCTCTTAAGACTGCTTTTGCTATATCCCACAGGTTGTGGTAACTTGTAATTTCATTGTTTGTATGTTTTGAATGCTTCATGTAGTCTTAACGTTCTCTGACTGTTTTGCTTTCTCTCTCTTCTTTGCTGCTATTTTAATGACCTAGGTTAGCTCAAGAACTTTATCCTCTAGCTCTGAGATACTTTCTTCTCCATGGTCTAATCTATTTTTGATACTTTCTATTTCATCTTTATATTCAATGATTTTCTCTTTTATTTCCCTAAGTTCTGCCATAACTTTTATATATTCTACATGTCTCTCATCCTTCTTTTGATTTTGTATTTCCATCCAGTCCCTTTATAGTCTTTATTAACACATTTTGAATGCTCTTTCTTTCAACTCAAATAATTCTCTATAGATGGAGTCCTCTGCAGTAGCTGCCTCCTGATCCTTTGGAGGAGTTGCTCTGTTTTGGTTTTTCTCGCAACCCAAATTTTTATGTTGGCTCCTCCTCATCTGTGTTTTCATCTTGTTTACCTCCTTGTCCCATTTTTTTCATTCACACTTCCTCCTTTGCTTTAAATTACCTTGTCACAGAACTTAGGTGTTGAAGTGGCCACTGGGTACAAGGCCAAAAGAAAGATAAGTATAAAAAGTGAAAGATGAAAGAAATGGGAAAGAATGAAAGATTAAAAAAAGAAGAAAAAGAAAAAGAAAAACAAGGAAGGGGATGAAATGAAATAATTGAAGAATAGAAGAGAAGGTTAGGAAGAGAGAATGAGAGTGACAGGAACAAGGACAGGAAGAGAGAATGAGAGTGACAGGAGAAATGGTATTGTTTGGCATGGTGGTAAGGCCATGCATATAGCTCAAGATTTTGTAGGGGTTGGGCTGGGTTGGTTTCTTGAAGTCAGGAACTCATTACCAACCTCAGCAAAGCCAGATTCTAAGTTTGATCTCTTCTGACCCTATATGGATGCCCTTGATTGCCTTTTCTTCCCTAATTGCTGTGCCTAATACTTCCATTACAATGCAAAAGAGAAGTGCAGACAATGGGCAGCCTTGTCTGGTTCCTGATCTGAGTGGATATGATTTCAATTTAACTCCACTCAATACTATATTGGCTGTGGGTTTGCTGTACATGGCCTCTATCAGTTTAAGAAATGTCCCTTCTATACCAATTTTCTTAAGTGTTCTGATCATGAAGGGATGCTGGATATTATCAAAAGCTTTTTCTGCATCAATTGAAAGAATCATATGGTCCTTATTTTT
>CAUYPK010071793.1:0-45571 GCA_963574355.1 Loris lydekkerianus | reverse complement strand
AGGGCCAAAACTTGCTCAACTATAAACGGGAACCCACTATGGCTTACTGAACCTATCCTATTGCTAATGATTTTGTCAACCTTTGGACCCTAAAAATTCAGGATTTTCTCCTTCTTCCTCTGCCAGCTTTGGTCTGTGTCCAGCTACCTGGCCAGACAATAAGTTGCTTTTTAAAGTCCACTAAGCAATCTGTGGCTTCTGAAATGGAAGCAAAAGACTTGATAGGAGACTCATTTAAGTTGAGATGTGGGGAGGAACTCTGCATCTCTCTGCTGCAGCCTGCCTCTTCTTCCTATGGTGAGGGTACCCTGAAGGCTCCTATTTCTGAAGACTTGGTCTCTGCATCTATAGTCTTATGCTCAGAATGTTCTAAGAGACCGAGGAGTCGTCCTACCCTATGGCCTCTTTCCTTTGGGGTCCTCAGCCTCTGCTGCCACTTCCCTTCCACAGCTGAGCATGCTCTACCTCTCCCTGCAGACACGTCTCCTTGGTCACCCCTTGCAAGCTGGAGACAGGAATCCACATGACACTGATATTCTTTCAATGGGACCAGGGATTTACAAAGATAACACTTCTCTTTTTTTTTTTTTTTTTTTTAATAGAGACAGAGTCTCACTTTATGGCCCTTTGGTAGAGTGCTATGGTGTCACAGCTCACAGCAACCTCCAGCTCTTGGCCTAGGCGATTCTCTTGCCTCAGCCTCCTGAGTAGCTGGGACTACAGGCGCCTGCCACAACGCCCGGCTATTTTTTTTGTTTTTGCAGCTTGGGACCAGCGCCCTACTCACTGAGCCACAGGCACCGCCCAACACTTCTCATTCTTGTCAATGTCTAAGGAAGTCTGAGCAGCTGTCCCACTGTCGCTCTTGATCTTGGCCTCTTTTTGTCTCCGAGTCAATACTATATCTTGCTCTATCAAACCATTGCAGTACATGGCATGTCGCTCAATCTTTGTGAGTGGGAAGCCCTGGTCACAGAGTGGGCAGGATACTTGGGTACTGGTTGAGAAGGTAGAAACAGATATTTCCTTCCTGGCATCTTCCTTGTTACCAACCTCCTTATCTGTCATTATTATTCTTACTTCATCTGAGGTCTCTCTGCTACCTGGAGAGACTTCTCTTTCAAGGTCAAGAATTTCAGAGGAACTTAGCTGTGTCTCAGGACAAACCGTGATTTCTTCTCCAGAACTCTCTGGCCTAAGAACTGAGCTCCTCTTACTGGTCAAAGTAGTGATGCTTTGTGAGGCAGGTACAGAATTTCCTTCTTCAGAAATTTCTTCAACAAATAGCCCCCTGGGAAGACTGACCATGACTGGTTGGTTCTTCCTCCAACAAAAGTTTCTCTTTCAAGCCTTTAACTGGGCTTTCTTGAAAATCCTTGGTTTTTGAGTGCCAGAGAGATGCCCTAGACTCCTGCCTTTCCTCTTTGGTTTCATCTCCCATATCTTCTGAGATGCCTTCATTTTTTTCCCTAGCCTGGTCTCCTTGGCCACATTCATTCTAGATCAGAGAAGGAGGTCTATGTAACACTGGTTCCCCAAATCCCTTTTTTTTTTTTTTTTTTTAAAAAGCTGCCTCTGAGCCATTTTTTTCAGGCTCTTCTGATAAACCTCCAACTGGCAGAGAATGACCTTGGTATACTGGTTAGGATCTACTCCAGCAGGGCAGAATGGAACACCCCAGACGTAGTGTACAGTGTCACCAATGTCCTGGAGACCTTTGGCATCTGCTGGGGTAGGCAGACAGTGCCTAAATGTGTCCCCCCTACCCTGGGCATCTTTGAAAACACAATCCCTCCCAGTACTTTCCTGTGGCTTCCCACACTGTGTGTGCTCAGACAAGTGGCCAGTACATCTGTCAAAACATTTAAAGTTCTCATTCTCAAACACTGGCTGGCTTGACTGGTCCCAGCTTCCTGAGCTGCCAGAGACCGGGTCCTCTTCAGTGTTTTTAGTGTGGTCCCAAGGTTCCTCTCTTTCCTCAGCCTGGCTTCCCTGACTGATATGTGGGCCTTTAAACAGTGATGGAGGTACCAGCTGCCATATGCCTTCATATGCCTTCAGAGTCTGTGGTCTTCTCTTGGTGAGACTGTGAAGACGGTCCAGTTGCCAGAGGTTGAGATCTGGTAGCAGAAGCATCAGAAGGCTGGCAACTATTCAGGCTTTCAGCAATGGCTTTCCTCAAGAGTTCCTCTTCTTCCTCCTCCTGGCTATTCACCTCCCTAGCTTCCTGCCCACTCATTTTGAGAGTCAGAGCAAACTGTTCTTCTGTCATCTGTGCAATTTTTCTTTTAGCCAAACACTTCGCTCTATTCGACTGTTTTGTCTTCATTTTCTGCAACCCATTCTCTTCCTCTGGTTCTCAGTAGGTCTGATGTGGTAGAAGCTGGTCTGGGAAGTTCTCCGCATGCATGGCACCGTCTCCCATGAACCTCCGCGGGAGGTCATGCCTGATCTCTACTTCTACAGAGATCCTCTCCGTCACTATCAGATATCACAATAGAGGCATCCTCAAGTCTACGCTTCCTCTTCACACTGGCAGAACTGGTAGTTTCTACATCCTTCTTTTCCAGGTTCTGAGATTCAGAGGCTTCTTTAACTTTTTTCTTTCTCCGTGGCATCTTTGTGTCTATATCCCCCAGGGTTGTCGTGAGGATTAAGTAAACGCTGAGGTACAAAAGGTCTGAAGCACTGTTGTCGCACGCAGGGGAACGCCAGCTCAGCCGGCGCCGCCGAGCCCCTCCCCTGCCGCCCACAGGAGCCCCTCCTCCGGGACGCTGGGGATCCGAGCGGCGGCAGAATCTCCCGAGTCTGGGGCTGCCGGGCGCGCGCGAGGGAGGTACCGCGGAGAGCTCAGCGGGTGCAGGCCTGTGGGAACTATTGGTTGGAGTGCCTACATGACTTCTGTGTGTGGTTAGAGCTCCCAAACAGCATGGTGGCCTCAGGGTAGTTGGACTTTTTCCTCCAAGTGTGAGTATTCCAGAAAATAAGGTGGGAGCCACACAACCTTCCGTGACTTTTTCTCAGAAGTTGTATAGTGTCATTTCTGCCCTGTTCTAGTGGTAAAACCAGTCACAAGCTTACCTAGATTACTGGGGGGAGGAAATAGAGACAAAGTGAGACGTGGTAAAGAATGAGTGGTCAGCTTTTAAGATCATCACAAGTGGGGTAATGCCTGTGGCTCAGTGGGTAGGGCGCCGGCGCCATATACTTAGGGTGGCGGGTTCGAACCCAGCCCCAGCCAAACTGCAACAACAACAAAAATAGCCAGGCGTTGTGGCGGGCACCTGTAGTCCCAACAACTCAGGCAACTGAGGCAAGAGAATTGCCTAAGTCCAAGAGTTGGAGATTGCTATGAGCTGTGACGCAACAGCCCTCTACTGCAGGTTACAAAATGAGCCTCTGTCTCAAAAAAAAAAAAAAAACCAACAACAACAACAAACCATCACAAGTGGAAAAACCATCACAAGTGGAAAGGTCTGTCACATGAAGTCACTTTGGGACCAAGTTGGTTTGGTCAGGGAGGCTCTGCCATTTGCACTAAATGGTCTCAAAGTAACTGGACCCATTGTTGCTGAATCCCAGCCAGAGAAGAGAGAGCAGTGGATAGACAGTTCCTAGTAAAAAATCTGGTTTGGAACTTGCACACATCACTTCTGGGCTTACATCCTATTAGCTAACTCTGAGTTATACCACTACCTAGAGGCAAGGAGGGTGGGAAATGTAGTCTATAGTGGGTAGCCATGTACCCAACTACAATTTAGTGGAGTTCTGTTACCAAAAGGAAGCAAAAGAGAATGTAAGTGCTAAGGACAATTACTTTTCGTAATGGTATGTATTTTTCAAATATATACATATGTATGTATATATATTTCTGTGTGTGTACATGGAATTGGGTCCATATAGAGTATAGAAATGGTCTGGGCCTAGTGGCTAACTCTGTAATCCTAGCATTCTGGGAGGCCAAGGCAGGTGGATTACTTGAGCTCAGGAGTTTAAGGTCAGCCTGAGCATAGAGTGAGATCCCATCTCTACTAAAAACAGAAAAACTAGTCAGGCATTGTGGCGGGTACCTATAAGATACTTGGGAGGCTGAAGCAGGAGGATTGCTTGAGTCCAAGAGTTTAAGGTTATTGTAAGCTATGATAATGCCATGGCACTCTATTCAGGAAAACAGAATGAGATTCTGTCTCTCTCTCTCTCATACACACACAAGAATATAGAAATGCATAAGCCAAGTGCGGTGGCTCATACCTGTTGTGCCAGCACTTTGGGAGGCCAAGGTCAGAGGATCACTTGAGGCTCAGGGTTTGAGTTCAGCCTGAGCAACAAAGCTAGATCTTGTCTACAAAATTATAGAAAAAAAATCAGCCAGTTGTGGTGGTTCATGCCTATAAACTCAGCTACTCCAGAGGCTAAGGCAGAAGGATTTCTTGAGCCCGGAACTTTGAGGTTGCAGTGAGCACTCTAGCCAGGGTGACAGAGAAAGATCTTGTCTCAAAAAAAAAAAAAAAAAAAGGAGGCGGTGGAGGAATAGGTAAGGTGTGGTGACTCACTTATGTAATCCAAGCATGCTGGGAGGCCAAGACAGAAGGATCTCTTGAGCTCAGGAGTTCAGAGACCAGCCTAAGCAAGAGCAAGACCTTGTCTGTGCTAAAAATAGAAAAATTAGCTGGGTGTTGTGGTGGGTGCCTGTAGTCTCAGCTACTCAGGAGGCTGAGGCAGGAGGATCCCTTGAACCCAGCAGTTTGAGGTCACTGTAAGCTAGGCTGAGGCCATGGCATTCCAGCCTGGGCAACAAGTGAAACCTTGTCTCAAAAAAATAAAAAAAGAGGGAATATATAAATACAGAGGTACATGAGGGGAATGAGAAGGTATAGTTAAAGGGTACAAAGGTTCAATTATACGAGATGGGTAAGTCTAGAACTGCTATACAGCTAGTGCCTATAGTTAACAATACTATATTGTATACTTAAAAAATTGCTAAGAGGGTAGATTTTATGTTAAGTGTTTTTATCACACAAAATAAGTACTAATAAAGAGGGCAGGTGAAAACTTTTGGAGATGATAGCTAGATTTATAGCAGAGATTTTCGTGATGATTTTATGGATATATGCTTATCTCCAAATTCATCAAGTTATATACATTAAATGTATATAGCTTTTCTGTGTCTATCATAACTCAATAAACTGGATTTTTGGGCGGCACCTGTGGCTCAGTGGGCTCAGAACCCCATATACCAAGGGTTCAAACCCGGCCCTGGCCAAACTGCAATAAAAAAATAGCTGGGTGTTGTGGCGGGTGCCTGTAGTCCCAGCTACTCTGGAGGCTGAGGCAAGAGAATCGCCTAAGCCCAGGAGCTGGAGGTAGCTGTGAGTTGTGACGCCACGGCACTCTACCAAGGGTGACCAAGTGACACTGTCTCTTAAAAAAAAAAAAAAAAAAAAAGACTGGATTTTTTCTTTAATAAATACACAGAATACTGTCTGGAGGAATACATAGAAAAAGGTCTAGAATTAGAAAGTGGTAACAGCGTTTACTTCTGTGAAGGAGGAGGAAACAGGCTAGGGGTATATTCAAAGCCGACTTTAGCTGAAGCTGTAGTGTTTTAATTTTTCTTTTTTTTTTGCAGTTTTTGGCTGGGACTGGGTTTGAACCTGCCACCTCTGGCATATGGGGCCAGTGCTCTACTACTTTGAGCCACAGGTGCCGCCCCTGGTGTTTTAATTTTTAACGAGGATAATGTCTTCATGTTTTACTTGTGAGATTAAATATTAATTCAAATTGAAGAGGGCCTGATGAGCATCTGGCAGCAGGTTTGCAGCCCTGGTCTTACCTCTCTATGGACCAACACCTCTGAGACAAGACTACCAGGAGTGGATGCAAGGTCCTTTGTCTCCCAGAAGCCTCTTAGGTCAAAGGTCACACCTTTTGACGGTTGTGTTGTCTGTCAGGATTGCTCTGTCCCTATCTTCCCTGTCCAGTTTTGGAGGGTTTCTTTTTTTCATTTCTTTTTTTTTTTAGAGACGGGGTCTCACTCTGTCACTCAGGTGCAGTGCAGTGCAGTGGCTCTGCCATATCTCACTGCAGCCTCAAATTCCTGGGCTCAAGTGAGTGTCCTTTCTTTTTTTTTTTTTTTTTTAATTTTTTTTTTCTTTAATTTTTAATTTCAACCAGCTTGTACATTTTTTTTTGTTTGAAGTACTCTTTTTTGGTGTTCATTTTCTTCTTCCGCTGGAGATGCTGTGCTGTTTTTGATGTTAAGTAGAGACGGGGTCTTACTCTGGCTCAATGTTGGTCATACTGGTCTTGAACCTCTGAGTTCAGGCAATCCACCCGCCTTGGCCTCCCACAGTGCTGAGACTACAGGCGTGCACCACCACGCTCGGCGTGAGTGTCCTTTCTAAGCCTCCTAATAAGGAGTAAGACACAAGGTATATACCAGTACACCTGGCTAACTTTTTGTAGAAATGGGGTCTCACAGTGTTGTTCAGGCAGATCTAGAACTTCTGGCTTCAAGTAATCCTCCTGCTCTGACCTCCCAAATTGCGGAGATTACAGCCATGAGCCACTGCTCCCAGGCAGGGTTTCCTTTATTAGCAGCAGATAGTTATTGAACATAAGTAGCTGTTTAGCAATGAAGAATTTAAAAACGATGAAAATGCAGCATCTCTTCAGAGTTAATTTACTAATCACAAATGGAAAGCTGGTTGTCGTATAGTGGAGAGATGAGGTGGACACATTTATCGCCTTTACCAACCAATCAAAGCTGACATCACAAACACTCTATCCCCTCTGGCAAGAGGCACTAAGGACACTTCAGTGGTATTCTGGCTCCAATGTACAACCAAAATCTAATCATGAGGAAGCATCAGGTAAGCCTAGGTACATTCTCCAAAACAACTAGACTGAACTCTTAAAAGTTTCAATTCAGAGGCGGCGCCTGTGGCTCAGTGGGTAGGGCACCAGCCCCATATACTGAGGGTGGCGGGTTCAAACCTAACCCTGGCCAAACTGCAACAAAAAATAGCCAGGCGTTGTGGTGGGCACCTGTAGTCTCAGCTTCTTGGGAGGCTGAGGCAAGAGAATCTCCTAAGCCCAGGAGCTGGAGGTTGCTGTGAGCTGTGATGTCATAGCACTCTATTGAGGGCGACAAAGTGAGACTCTGTCTCTAAAAAAAAAATTTTTTTTCAATTCAGGAAAGACAAAAGTTGAATAACTATTCTAGATTAAAAGAGACCAAAAGGTTACGAGCAGTAACCTAAGGCATGAGACTGAACGGATTTGGAAGAAAATTGCCATAAAAGAGGCAGCAAAATTTGAATTTGGATGGCATGTGAGGTCATAGGATTGTATTCTATCAATGTTGAATCTTCTGGACATTTAAACGTGAAACAATATGGAGATTCAGGGCATACTGTTGACCAGAAGCCTTGCTGATAACAGTCAATTAACATGTATTTTGTATGTTATATGTATTTTATACCATATTCTTACAATAAAGTAAGACAGAGAAAAGAAAATGTTATTAAGGAAATCACAAGGGGGCAGTGCCTATGGCTTAGTGGGTAGGGCGCCGGCCCCATAGACTGAGGTGGCAGGTTCGAACCCGGCCCTGGCCAAACTGCAGCAAAAAAAATTGCTGGGTGTTGTGGCGGGTGCCTATCGTCCCAGCTACTTGGGAGGTTGAGACAAGAGAATCGCTTAAGCCCAGGAATTGGAGGTTGCTGTAAGCTGTGATGCCACAGCACTCTACCGAGGGAGATAAAGTGAGACTCTTGTCTCTAAAAAAAAAAGGAAATCACAAGGAAGAGAAAATATATTTCATATTCATTAAGTAGAAGTGATCATAAAGGTCTCTATCCTCTTCGTCTTCACGTTGAATAGGCTGAGGAGGAGGAGAAAAAAGAGGTCTTGCTGTCTCAGGCATGGCAGAGGCGGAAGGAAATACATGTATAAATGGACCCTTACGGTTCAAATCTGTGTTGCTTAAGAGTCATCAGTATTTGACAATTTGTACCGTGGATATATAAGAGAATATTATAGTTTTTACAAGGTACACACTGCAGTATTTCAGAGTAAAGAGGCATGTTGTCTACACTAACTCCCAAATGGTTTAGCATAGGAGTGGGCAAACTTTTTGGTAAACGGCCAATTAGTGAAGATTTTAGGCTTTGCGGGCCATATGGTCTCTGTCACAACTCCTCACTATGCACCTGTCCTAGTGCCAAAGCAACTACACACAATATATTAATGAATAGGTGTGGCTGTGTTGCTGTAAAACTTTATTTATGGATACTGCCATGCCAATTTCATGTAATTTTCACGTCATGGAATATTGTTTTAATTTTTTTCAACCCTGCAAAACCCACTTCTATCTTACTGACCATATGAAGTTAGGTGGCTTGTAAGCTGTAGTGTAGAGGTGTCTGATGTAGAAAAAGAACACACACTGAGATACAGTCTCAGTCTCTTGCCCAGGCTGGAGTGCCTTGGCATGATCCTGTGGCTCACTGTAACCTTGAATTCATGGGTTCTAGTAATCCTCCCACCTTGGCCTCCCAAAGTGCTGAGATTATAGGCATGAGCCACTGTGACCAGCCAAGCTTGAAATTTTAAAATCACTAAATAAAAAAGAACTTGCTTTTCCTCTCTGGGTGGCTGAGGAAGGAGAGGGAGGCTAATGATTTCATTTTCTAAAGTGAGTGGATCCAAGGTGACTTGCTCATGGCATTCTTGGATGTTGTTCATAATTGTCATCTATTCACTTCACAGCCTTCAGTTTTTCCTTATTTCTAGCTTAATTTTCATGTCTAGACACTACACTTAGCAGGCACTGGAATTTAGAGTTACTTTTGGACCATCCCCTTTGTCTCTCCCTCTGCTAAATACATTTCTCCATAGCTGAGAAAACAGCCGTTGTAAATGTATTCATGAGCTTGTTTTAAATGTTGTCATCCTCAGTCCTCTTGTTAGTTTCTCCAGATTGTTGGCATTTGTCTTAGATGATCAGAGCTTGAGAGGTAAAGGGTTGTTTCCCTGCTTATGGTCTTATGTATTATTGGGAGGTGTGCTGTGGTAGCAATGATGAGAAGTTCTGGTCTGAGTTCTGTTCTTCCAGCACTGGAGCAAAGTCTCTTGTAATTTCCCTGGCCTTGTCACTGTCACTGGGCATTTCTAAGAATGAGCTATTGAGTTCATTGGAGTGACTGTGTCTGGGTTATGAAGGAGGATTTTAAGGGAAGACATATGCTTTTCCTAGTTGACTTAGCAATCCCTTCATTGCCAGGGTCAGAAACTCAAAGTGAACACTAAGGGAAAATGAATATACTAATTCATACAAACTCGAGAATTGGATGGTAGTACGTTCAGACTTAGTTAGACCCAAGAGCTGAAATTATGCTATGAGGATTCTGTCTCTTACCATCTCTCAATTCTGTTTTCCTGCTTGGCTTCATTATAGGCAGATTGGCCCCACTCAGAGCCCCAGGAGTACTTTTTTTTTTTTTTTTTTTTTTTTTTTTGGACAGAGTCTCAAGCTATTGCCCCAGGTAGAGTGCTGTAGCATCACAGCTCACAGCAACCTCAAATTCTTGGTCTGAAGTGATTCTGTTGCCTCAGCCTTCCAAGTAGCTGGGACTACAGGCGCCTGCCACAGTGACCAGCTATTTTTTGTTGTAGTTGTCATTTTTGATTTTTGCTGGCCTGGGCTGGGTTCGAACCCGCCAGCCTCAGTGTATGTGGCCAGCGCCTTACCCACTGAGCTACAGATGCCACCCCCCTCAGGAATACTTTCTATCACATTAGCAAATGGAAGAGAAAAAAAGGCATCTCTAAACCAATCATTCTAGTCAAAGTATCAGGGTTGGTTTTCATTCATCCAGCTTAAGTCATACGGTCTCCTCAGTCAGTCAGTTATTGGGAGATTGAAGGATACTGATTGGCCAGGCTTGGGTCACATGACCACTGTTGGTATGAGGACTTTCAGTTCTATAAAAACCATCTGGACTACAAAGACAAAAGGTGGCCCTCAAAGGCATGTATTTTTTGAGACAGAGTCTCACTTTGTCACCCTGGGTAGACTGCCATGGCATCATAGCTCACAGCAACCTTAAACTCTTTGGCTTTAGTAATTTTCTTGCCTCAGCCTCCCAAGTAGCTGGGACTATAGGTGTCCGCCACACCTCCCAGCTATTTTTTTGTTGCATTTGTCATTGTTGTTTAGCAAGGCTGGGCAGAGTTCGGACTCACCTGCCTCAGTGTATGTGGCCAGAGCCCTAACCACTGAACTATGGGTGCCAAGCCAGCCAATTGTACTCTCAGAGATTGTACTCTCTTGCCTGGGCTGGAGTGCAGTGACATCATCATAGTTTACTGCAACCTCCAATTCCCGGGTTCAAATGATCTTCCTGCCTCAGTCTCTTGTGTAGCTGCAGCTATAGGTGAATGCAGCAAATTGTTCATTTTTGGTAGAGATGGGGTCTCACTGTGTTGCCCAGGCTGATCTCAAACTCCTGGCCTGAAGCAGTCCTCCTCCCTTGGCCTCTCAAAGTGTTAGGATTATGGGTGTGAACCACTGTGCCAGGCTCTACTCTCAATCTTCTAAGCCATATCCTTGATAGTTGTATTGTTTTAGCTTTCAAATTGTGACATCTGTGGCCCCTGACCATAGGCAAACTATGAAAAATGATCTGCCTGGCTCCTCTGTGTTTCAGGAGACACACAGGATCTATAAGCAAAAGCTGGAGGAGCTGAGTGCACTGCAGACTCTGTGCAGTGGTTCCATCAGTAAGCAGAAGAAATGCCTGAAGGACCTGAAGCACACACTCCAGAGGTAGGACAGAAACCCAACTCAAAGCCAGCTTAATCATAGAAAGGAAATTTTAGTGGAAAAATACCAGGACCAGAAGTAGCTTCAGGCATCACCGATCCAGGGGTCAAATGGCATTTTTTAGGATTCTGTTTTTTTCCTCTAAATTCTGCGTTCCTCTGTGTTGGACACCCCTACTTTACACTGTATATACTCATTTAATCCTCATCAAGATATTATCTATGGGTCAGGCCTGATAGTATTCTCATTTTTCAGGTATGGAAAATAAGGCAAGCAGGTTCAAGGACTTTCCCAGGGTCAAAAGGCTACCAGGAAGCTAGCATCACACACAGAAAGTAGAGATACAGAACTGATTGCTACAAGTGTTGGGGTGGAAAGGTGGCTGGTGGTACTCAGGGCATCCGGAGTCTTCTTCCATCTGAATGATGCCCTTGCCTCTGTGCCTACACCTCTGACAACAGGTACAAGCACCATGCCAGTCGGGAGGAGGCAGAGCTTATTCAGCAGATTGCTACGAACATCAAGGAACGGCAGAATGTCTTCTTTGACATGGAGGCCTATCTGCCCAAGAAGAATGGGTAGGTGCTGAAGACTCCCTTGCTCTTCCCCCAGGCAGGTGCCCAGGCCTAGAACACCTGATCCGTGCAACTCCCACCTACTTGTTGGGATTGGGGTTGAAGGGAAGGGAAAGCAAGGGTGAGAAAGAGAAGGAGTAAGGACCCTTCTCACACATTCTTTGTGAGTCTGGGAGGGGACCTCTGTCCTGGCATCATGGTAGTGATACACCTGAAAGGGCTTAGGTGGTGATCATTTTCTGCATTTTCTGTAGCAGCCCAACATTCATGACCCTTTCTCTTTTCTTTTCTTTTTTTTTTTTGAAAGAGAGTCTTACTCTGTTGCCCAGGCTTGAGTGCCATGGCATCAGCCTAGCTTACTAAACTCCTGGGTTTAAGCAATCCTTCTGTCTCAGCCTCCCAAGTAGCTGTGACTAAAGGTGTCTGTCACAATGCCCAGCTAATTTTTTTCTAATTTTAGTAGATACAGGGTCTCACTCTTGTTCAGATGGTCTTGAACTCCTGAGTTCAACTAATCCACCTGCCTTGGCCTCCCAGACTGCTAGGATTACAGGCGTGAGTCACTGCACCCAGCCTCATGACCTTTTTGTTCCTAGTGTCAACTCAAATCCACCTTCCCAGATCTCCTCTCCCCAGTTCTCTGTGCACCTTATGTCAGTCAGGATTCTTTGATTTGCAGATGACCCCAACTCAGAGTTGCTTAATAAAAGTAAGGGATTCATCGTCTCATGTAACTTAAAAATCCACGAATAGCTTCAGGTAGGGCTGAATCATGCTATGTAAATAATACTTTTTGGGACCTGCCTCTCATTTAGTTTTATTTTATTTTATTTGTTTACATTTATTTATTTATTTATTTATATTTTTTGAGACAGCGTCTCAGTGTGCTGCTGTTGGTAGAGTGCTGTGGTGTCATAGCTCACAGCAACCTCAGACTCTTGGGCTTAAGCAATTCTCTTTCCTCAGCCTCCCAAGTAGCTGGGATTACAGGCGCCCACCACAATGCCTGGCTATTTTTAGAGGTGGGGTCTCCCTTTTTCTCAGGCTGATCTTGAACCTGTGAGCTCAGGGCAGTCCATTAGCCTCAGCCTCCCAGAGTGCTAGGATTACAGGCATGCTAGGATTACAGACAGAGTCTTACTCTGTCACCTTGGGTAGAGCATGGTGCCATCATAGTTCATAGCAACCTCAAGCTCTTGGGCTCAAGTGATCCTCTTGTTTCAGCCTCCCAAGTAGCTGGGACTACAGGCATCTGCCAAAATGCCCAGCTAATCTTTCTATTTTTTAGTAGAGATGGGGTCTGACTCTTGCTCAGGCTGGTCTCAAACTCCTGAGCTGAAGCAATCTACCCAGAGAAATGGGATTACAGGCATGAGCCACTGTGCCCAGCCTTTATTTAATTTTCTTTTTCCTGGCTTTTCCAGTGTGTGAGTTTCATTCTTAGGTAGGCTTTCTCTATAAACTGGCCCCTAGTAGCTTTGGGCTTGCATCCTCCCTGCTTATCAATTCTAATGTAGAAAGTCTGTTGCTTAGTCATTCTGGGTAAAGTCCCAGGGATAGTTCTCATTGGCTTAGATTGCCTCACATGACCATTCTTAAGCCAATCAGAAGTATGCACTGTTTTGATTGGCTAAACCTGGGTCACATGCCTTCCCCAAGGCCCTAGGGGGAAATGTGTCTCTCTGAAGGGAAATTGCAGTGGCCTTTTCAGGAAGTAGGGCTATACTAGGTGGTAAAAATAGGCGTCCTGTTACACCTGTGTTTTAATTAGAACAGACCAGAAATGCCCCTATGGTCCACTTATAGCTAGAAAGAAGGTTCTTTTCTTCTCCTTTTCTCCTCAAAATTACTATTTATCCTTCAAAGCCCAATTTAAATATGTTGCCTCACCGGAGCCTTTCCAAACTCTTCCCTCTGTAGAATTTATTCTTCTGCTGCTGAGGTTCTATGACTCTTTATTTCCACCTTTGTTATTGTGTTAGAATATAGGCTATTGTACCAGAGGCCCAATGATACCATGGCTCCGATAAGAGAGGTTTTTCTCACACACACAGCAGTCCAGAAGAGAGGGGCAGAGTGGTGGACTCGTGTTCATCTGGGGGCTCAGGGTTTTCCCAGCTTACCACTTCACCATCCCTTAGGCAGTTGGCCTCATCTGCATTGCCACAGCTGGCTTGTACCATCACATTTCTCAGGGAAGGTGAAATGGGCAAGCAGATGGCCTCTTTACAAAAAGCATTTGCCATTTTCTACTGAAGCTAAACACATACATATACTGTGACCCAGAAATTCCACTCTTGGGTATATCCCCAAAGGGAATGAGTGCTGATGTCCTGTGAAAGATGTGTTCAAGAATGTTCACAGCCAAGAAGCCAGTCTTAAAAGGTCACGTATTGTATGATTCTACTTATATGAAATGTCCGGAATAGGCAAATGCATAGGGACAGAATTGCCAGAGGCTGGGGGGAGGGAAGAATGAGTGTTCGTGGGTATGGAGTGTTTTGGGGGGGACAATGAAAATATTCTGGAATTAAGTAAGGGTGTTGGTTGTATAATATTGTAAACAGTAGAACCTCTGTAAGTTGGCTACTCAAGGGACTGTAACAAACTGGTCAACATACAGAGGTGGTCAACATAAGGAACTAGGCCTGCTGAACTGATACATACATGTAGGGCATGTCTGGTCTATGAAAATTGGGTCAGCTTGAGGTGGTCAGTGCAGGGAGGTGGTCAACTATGGAGGTTTTACTGTATATTACAAACTATTAACTTGTATATCAAAGGGTTAATTTTGTGGTCTGTGAATTATATGCTTAGTGAAGAAAAAGAGAATGTTCACAGCAGTTGTATTTGAAATAGTTAAAAACTGAAAACATGTGGATGAACCCAGAGGACATGAAATAAGCCAGATGCAGAAAGAAAAATACTGTATGGGCTCAGCGCCTATAGCTCAAGTGGCTAAGGTGCCAGCCATATACACCTGAGCTGGCGGGTTCAAATTCAGCCATGGCCCACCAAACAACGACGACAACTATAACCAAAAAATAGCTGGGCATTGTGGCGGGCACCTGTAGTCCCAGCTACTTGATAAGCTGAGACAAGAGAATTGCTTAAGCTCAAGAGTTGGAGGTTGCTATGAACTATGACGCCACGGCAGTCTACCCAGGGCAACAGCTTAAGGCTCTGTCTCAAAAAAAAAAAAAAAAAAAAAATCAACAAAAACAGAGAGTAGAACAGTGTTTACTGAGGGTGGGGTGTGGAACGATGGCAAGATAGAGGTAAAGGGGTGAAATGTGGTAGTTATGTAGGATGATGTAGACTTATGTAGTAAGTCTAGAGATCTAACATAAAGCAGAAGGACTAGCATTAATATTTTATTAAAATATATGGGAAACTTGCTAAAAGAATAGATGTTTGGTACTCTAACCCCAAACCAAAACATGACTAAAAACTGAAAACAAAGTGTTTATCAACAGTAGAAGGTAACTAAGTTGTGGTATCATCGATTTAGTATAATATTTTACATCATGAAAAAGAAGAACATGCCGATTCACACCTAACATGAATGATATATGGGCATAATATTGAGGGAAAGAAGTCAGGAATAAAAAAATAAAACACTGTCCAGCCAGGTGTGGTACCTCACGCTTGTAGTCCTAGCACTCTGGGAGGCCAAGGTGGGTGATTTGCTTGAGCTCAGGAGTTTGAGACCGGCCTGAGCAAGAGTGAGACCCTCCCCTCTACTAAAAGTAGAAAAACTGTAGTCACAGCAACTCAAGAGGCTGAGGCAGGAAGATCACTTGAGCCTAAGAGTTTGAGGTTGCTGTTAGCTATGATGCCTCTGCACTCTACCAAGGGTTACAAAGTAACCCTTTTTTTTTTTTTTACTCTGTCTCAAAAAAAGACAAAAAGAAAAAAAAAATGACACACTATAGAAATTTATGTGAATTTCAAAACAGACAAAATGAATCCATGATAACAAGAAACAAAACAGTCACTACCTCTGTTTTGGGGTAGGCATGAGTAGGCCTCCTGGGGTAGAAGTATTTTGTTCCTTTGTCTGGGTGTTAGTTACATGTGTAAATATGTAAAAAGTCATCATGTTGTACATTTAAGATATATATATTTATGAGGGTTATGCCCTTTTTTAAATGCGTGAAACAAAGTTTATTTAGGAAACAAAAGATAGATTTACAGAGCAAGATACGTTGGTTGTAGACAGTGAACCGGCTCCCATTGTCAGGACAAGGAAAAAGGCCCATGCCTTACTTTTATTTGTTTATTTTTTTTAGAGACAGATCTCACTTTATCACCCTCAGTAGAGTGCTAGGACATCACAGCTCACAGCAACTCCAACTCTTGGGCTTACGCGATTCTCTTGCCTCAGCCTCCTGAGTAGTTGGGACCACAGGCACCCGCCATAACACCTGGCTATTTTTTTGTTGCAGTTTGGCTGGGGCAGGTTCGAACCCACTACCCACGGTATATGGGGCCGGTGCCCTACCCAGTGAGCCACAGGTGCCACCCTATGCCTTACTTTTAAAGAGAATTCTTTTAAAATTGACCTCTTACAATATAGCAATCATACCTGTGCCTTCACCTCATTGGCTACAGCTTAGTCACATGCTCACATCTGGCTGCAAGGGAGGATGGGAAATACAGTCTAAACCAGCTTCATGTGTCACATGAAGTTCTCTGGTTAATTGTTAATTCTCCCTTGGTGTGGGACAACTGAGCTTAGCATCCTATGTTCTAACTTTGGGTGGTCAGCACAGGCTTGGTAAGTTTGAATATTTTTGATTGGAGCCCATCTATAAGGATTGAAGGCCTCACAGGTGTTTCCTTTTAGGCTCTACCTAAATCTGGTGCTCGGCAATGTGAACGTGACCCTCCTCAGCAACCAGGCCAAGTATGTATGCCCAGACCCTCACCTGGCCCAAAGGAATCCAGGCAGTTTGTTCTTTCAACTTAGGAAAGATGAGTCCAAGCTAGAATTTTTGCAATAAAACAAAACAAAAGAAAATGCATTAACGGTTCTGGCTTTTGGTGTTTTTGACACTTTCATTCTCAGTGGGTGGACCACTTGGGGGGGGTTTCCTTCCTTTCACAGAGTCAATAAGTTAGAGGGACAAGACTCCCCATTTCCCACCAGAAAGCTCTTTTGTGGGAAATGGGCAGTTCTGTCCACCTGAATCTAACCTATTACTAGGCAAAATTGAACCCTGGCATTTTTGCCACAGCTGTTGGCTGACAGAGGTGGCCCTGCCTTTGCACCCTGCCCATTCCTACCACAGGCCCAGAGTCCTAAACTGGGAGTCCATGGACATGAGGTGTGTCTTTCCCTAATTGATCACTACCATTAATTCAAGGCCAGATCTCTCCTTTAGTGGGCTGAAAAGGCCCTCGTGGCGCAAGGAGGTGGCAGTAGGTTGCAGAGCTAACAGTTAATGGTCCCACCCTCAGACAGTAGAGTAGTAACGATTGTGTGACCTTTCCTGGGGTTGTCTGTCATGGCAGGTTTGCATACAAGGATGAGTATGAGAAGTTCAAGCTCTACCTGACCATCATCCTACTCCTGGGTGCTGTGGCATGTCGATTTGTGCTCCACTACAGGTAATGGGGTATGGAGATGTGTGCAGGGTGTGAAGAGTGGGCTCAGGGGAGAGGGGTGCAGAGGGATCCATGGTCTCTCCTGCTTCTTCAGTGGTTGGTGTGAAAAGGTTTAGGGTAGAGAGGGACCACTTCTCATGGGAGGTGACAGTCCTGTCCACCCTGCAACCATACAACACGTGTCTATTAAACAGCTGCAGGGAAGACCTTGTACCATTATAGAGAAGAAACAGCTGAATGTGGCATTCATACAAGGGAATATTATTCATCTCTAAAAAGAAATGAAGGACTGATTCACACTAAAACATGGATGAACCTTGGAAACATTACTCTAAGTGATAGAAGCCAGTCTCAAAAGGCCGCATTGTCTGATTGTGTTAATATGAAATGTCCAGAATAGGCAAATCCATAGAGACATAGAGCTGGGGGTGGGAACCAGGGGGACTTACTGCTTTGGGGTATAGGATTTCTTTTTTGGAGTGATGAGGATGTTCTGGAATTAGGTAATGGGGATCATTGCACAACTCTGTGGATATACTGAAAATTACTACATTGTATACTTTAAAGGGGAAAATCTTATGCTATGTGAATTATGTATCAATTATATGTACAAAAAATAAATAAATAAATAAAGGAAGAAAGAAGAAAAGAGCCAGGCTGGACTTAGATCCTGACTGAGAATAGCTGGCTGTTAGCATGAGTGGGTTCCTTCTGGGCCTCCGTCTCCACATCTGTAAAACAAGGGGGCCAGCAGTCCCTGCCTCACAAGATTGTGATGATTCAGTGATTCAGCACCAATGGGGACCATTCACCATCCATCTGAGTATGACAAGGCCATATGGCTCTGAGAAGCTGAGGGTGCCTTGCCCCAAGGTCTTGTCCCTCTCTTTGGCCCTGGATTTTCTGTCCCGAGGGAGGCAGCCAAGTACAGCTTGGGCATTTGGCCCACATGCTGAGGGTTGATTTCCTGGCGGGCACTCGGCTGGAAGTCTAGCTGCTGGTCTGGCCACTTGAATGTGCAAACAATGGCCTCTTTTAGGCCCTGGGCCTGTGCCCACCTGCTGCCTGGGGGCCCAGCTCCTCTCCATGAGGGCAAAGGTTGCACACACCAGTAATGCCTTCTCACGTGCCCAGCGGAAGAGGGTAAAAGTTCTTGATGTGCAATCAGATCCCCTCATGCTAGGTCTCCAGGGCCCTCACAGGGCAAGCCTGTGTGTGTCACCAAGTCCTCAGGCTCACTGCTGGGCATTTCCCTTTCACCCCACCCTCCTCTGGATTAGTCTCCTAGGGCTGCCAGGACAAAGTGTCACAAACTGGGGGGCCAAAAACAACAGAAATATACTTTCTCACAGTCTTGGGAGCCAGAAGTCTGAATGCAAGGTGCTGGCTGGACAGTGCTTGCCTGGAAGGCTCCAGGGGAACATTTCTCCTTGACTCACCAGCTTCTGGTGGCTGCCGTGGTCTTTGGTGCTCTTTGGGTTAAAGCCCTTTCACTCCAATCTCTGCCGTTGTTGTTGCATGGTCTCTTCCCTGTGTGGGTGTCTCTCTCATAAGCTTCTTTATTTATTTATTTATTTTTAGAGATAGATTTTCACTTCTTTTTCTTTTTTGCAGTTTTGGGCTGGGGCCGGGTTTGAACCCGCCACCTCTGGTATATGGGGCCGGTGACCTACCTCTTTGAGCCACAGGCGCTGCCCCCATGGGCTTTTTCTTTTTTTTTTTTTCTTAACACAGAGTCTCACTTTGTCACCCTCTGAGGAGTGCCATAAGGTCACAGCTCACAAGTAACCTCAAACTCTTGGACTCAAGTGATCCTCTTGAGAGTAGCTGGGATGATAGGCGCCAGCCAAAACGCCTGGCTATTTTTTTTTTTTTTTTTTTTTTAATGTTTTGCCTGGCTATTTTTAGAGACGGGGGTCTCACTCTTGCTCAGGCTGGTCTCAAACTCCTGAGTTTAGGCAATTCACCTGCCTCAGCCTCCCAGAGTGCCAGAGTTACCGATATGAGCCCCTGTGCCCAGCCACTCTAGTGGCCTTCTTATGAGGATCCCCAACCCAGTATGATCTCTTAAGTAATTGCCTATACAAACAAAGATCCTATTTCCAAACAAGGTCACCTTCTGAGGTCTCAGTGGATATGGCTTAGAGGACACTGTTTAACCCAATACACCTTACATTTGTTAAATGTGGGGCAGAGCAGGGGGCTGGATGGGCAAGCAGTTTGCCCCTGTTCCAGCGCCCACAGGGAAGCTTGCCCTGCTCTTTAACCCTGGGCAAATGATCTAGTCTCTCCCTGCTTCAGTTTCTTCACATATAAAGTGAGGATTATAGGGGCTGCTTGGTCAGGAAATTGACTGGGTCAGTTATATATGCAGAGTGTTTAGACTAGTGCCTGGCACATGAACAATAAGTGTTAGTGCTTGTTTTTAGTGCTACAGTCACTTTGTACTCAGACTGGACATACATGAAAAAGCTCAAGGCTTAATATCCAGTGTGTCCAAGGAGCAGGATTTTCTTTTTTCCCTTGGAGTTGTTTCCTGGCTGGGAGCCCTACCCAAAGTCCCTTCTTGGTACCCCTAAACCTGCAGGTGGGCATGGCCCACCAGTCTTGGGCTCTAGATCTAGCTCTGCCACTCATGAGCTGTGTGTCCTTGAGTAGAGCACTTGCCTTCTCTGTGTCTGCATCCTCATCTTTCCCATGGGCCCCAGGACACCTATTCTGCCAGGTCTGCCTAGCCTTGGGAATACTTTGGTGAGGCAGCTGGAAAGTATGAAACCTAGCTCTGCTGCCTGAAGCCCAAGAGGCTGTGTCTGGCTAGGGTTGTCCTCATTGGGTTTGAAACAGGTAGGAAAGGGGTAGTCAGAGTTAGGCTTGGGCTAGGTGGCCTTGGGTTTGGATCTCACTCCGGTGCTTACCCTCTGTGTAGTCCCGAGCCATTCACTTCCCTTCTCTGCGCCTCAGTTTCCTCATCTGTAAAACAGGAAGTAATATTTCATTTGGGTTCCCTTCGAAGAAACCCCAAGACAAGCACTTTAGTGCCTGTGGTTTATTTAGGGGGTAATCCTGGGAAACATTGGTGGGGGAAGGGAAAATAAGACAAGGAGGACTTAACCCACAGGCAGCTGGAGCTCAGTACTGCTGGGAAACTAGGGGATGGCGCAGCTCATGCCTTGGAGTTATCTCACCTTAGGGGCAAGAGAGTGGCTTTTTTTGTTTGTTTTTTTTTTTTTTTTGAGACAGCCTCAAGTTGTCGCCCTGGGTAGAGTGCTGTGGCATCACAGCTCACAGCAACCTCTAACTCCTGGGCGTAAGCGTTCTCTTGCCTCAGCTTCCCAAGTAGCTAGGACTACAGGTGCCCGCCATAATGCCCAGCTATTTTTTGGTTGTAGTTGTCATTGTTGTTTGGCAGGCCCGGGCTGGCCAAACCCACCAGCTGTGGTATATGTGGCTGGCACTCCAGCCACTTGAGCTACAGGCACCAAGCCAGGAGAGAGTGGTCTTTATCCACCAACTGCTGTCAGCCAGGGGAGCTGAGGACTGTCCCCCGAGGGTGTTAATTCTTCCACCCTCTGATCTGCCTCTTGTGCCAGCAGAGTGGGCTCTGGGGGCCTGAGAAAGCCCCTGGGCATGCCAGTAGGGGCAAGTTCTAGCAATTGGAAGTCACGTAGACATGAACATTGTAAATGTACCTGCTTCAAGGACCAGTCCCATAGGTTCTTTCTAGGCTCCAGAGCAATCGTTTATGCAGAATGCCTGCAACACTGTGTGGCGGGCTGAATAATGGTCCCCACAAATGTTCATATCCTGATCTCTGGAACCTATGAATAAGTTATCCAACATGGCGAAAAGAACTTTTTAGGGATGACAAAGTTAAGCATCTTGAGATGGGAAGGTTATCTCGAACTATCTGGGTGATAATCACATGGGAAGGTCAGAGTCAAAGGAGGAAGACAGGCTGAGATGGGAGTGACCCCAGGCCTAGGAATGCAGGTGGCCTCTAGAAGCTGGAAAAGGCAAAGACATGATTCTTTCTTAGAGCCTCCAGAGAGAATGCAGCTCTGCTGACAGTGTGGTTTTGGCTTTATAAGTCTCACTTCGGACTTCTGATCAGAGAACGGATGTATGTTGCACTGCCACTCTTGAGGTGGTTTGTCACAGCAGTCGTGGGAAATTCATGAACGCATACAAATGTGACCAGAACAAGGGCTTAAGCCATAAAACTTTATTTTTATTCTTCTCACTTACAAGGTATAGCAGAGCAACTGGTGAAAATATCCTGGTAGCCATGCCGTACTCCTGGGCCTGCCTTCTGCCTGGAGGGGAGCTGGGCAGTCAGTTGGTATCTACAGTGACCCTCTGCCCTGGGGAGGCCTGTGCCCACCCCTGCTGCCCTTATTTCCTGTTCAGGTCATGATGTCTACTGATGTCCTCATAGTTGGATGTCTGGGACCCA
Organism: Loris lydekkerianus; assembly: GCA_963574355.1. Lineage (NCBI taxonomy): Eukaryota > Metazoa > Chordata > Mammalia > Primates > Lorisidae > Loris > Loris lydekkerianus. The sequence continues at coordinate 24,105 of CAUYPK010071793.1, read as the reverse complement.
TTTCTGAGACTGTGGGTGCACTGTGGTGCTTCCAAAGTCACAGCAGGGAACATGATAGCCCTGCACTACTCCAGGTCCTGTCCCTAGAACTCTGTGCCTCCAGCTCAGCTGATGTTCACAGCAGTCCTACATGGAAGGTGCTGCTCCTCTCCCACTTTACGGGTGGGCCGTGTCAGCTCAGGAGAATGACAACTTGTCCATGGCCCCACAGCTGAGATTCCAGAGTCTGTTCCCTGGGATTCCAGAGTCTGTTTCTGACTCTTTATTTAAGGCCAATACTGAGGGCAGTGGTTCAGCAGGGTGTGGGCTGAGAGTGTCTGTCCTCTGTGACTACACAGTAGGGTCTTCCCACATCTTTTGTTGTTACAATTGCATCATTTTTCCATTTGCCCAGGGCTTTAGGTTGGGGAAAAGTGTTTCCAGTTCAGAGAGGGAAATGGAGGAGGTTGGGGATGTTTTTCCTCCTCTCTGTGCAAACTGACCCTAGCAGTGTGGAGTCTGTACAATGCTGGGAGCTACAATGGAGAGTCCCTGTTGGGGTCAAAGACAAAGCCTTCATTGATGCCGTGTCAGAGATGCTGGCAGTGGCAGGGGAGCTCTTGGAGGGGCTTTTGTCATCAGCTCTGTCCCAGGATCCCTTCACCCAGGGATGCTTACACTGGAGCTCAGCCTTTTCATGTGCAGATGGCAAGATAGAGGCCAGTGGGTCTCTGACAAGTCGCTGCAGGCTGTTTCCTGATCCTCCACGCTGGCCATGGCACTATGGGGCTCTGGCTGCCCAAGTCTGTTTGCCTTTGAGGCCTGCACAGCCCAACAGAGTCTGTGGTCACTCCTAAGGAGCCATAGGATTCCTTAAGTTAGTCTTCAGGTGGTAATGGCCCATGGGGATTTTTTTTAAAAATGTGTAACAAGGTTTACAGGTAGTTTAAGAGGATAGAAGGAATTACATCTTCACATGACAGAGAACTTGAAATAGAACATTAAGTTTCCTATCCTTAAAGCCCCTCTGTTACCATCCCACCAGAAATTGCACATCTAGCAGAAATAGTTTTGAAGAGAATCAGGTTGCCCTGGGCTGCTGGTCAGGGAAGGTGCTGTAAGCACAGATAGGATTCAGGTAGAAAGGAGAGGAGGGCATGGGCATTCCAGGGGAGAGAAGCTGAATGAGAAGGCAGATTCCTCTGCCTTCCAGCATTACTGTGGGTGTCCAGAGCTACCACCCATTATGGACAGCCCTCACTGTGGTTTGCTGCTCTGTAAGGTCAGGGTGGGACACCTGTCCCTGGTTCTCATGCCTGCTCCCCACCCTGGGGCTGTTTCCTCACCAGGGTGACCGACGAGATCTTTAACTTCCTGCTGGTGTGGTATTACTGTACCCTGACGATTCGGGAGAGCATCCTCATCAGCAACGGCTCAAGGTACTTGGGGGCAGGCCTTCTGGAGGGCATAGAAGGAGCCAAAGGGAAATCTGTCCTGCAGGGGAGTGAGATCAGGGCTGACCTCAGCCTGCCTTCCTTTCCTCCTCAGAGGGCTCTGGGACTGTCCGGGCCCAGAGAGGAGGAAAACTGTCAGATGCTATTGAAGCGGTGGCATGTTTATGGTCAATCTCTTGCTTATGAGCAGTAGAAATCCTACCTCAAATTGGTTTAATGTAACAGGAAATATATTTTCTCATAAAAAGAATAGGTCCATTGGTCTGACTTCAGGTAGGGCTTGATCCAGGTGCTCAGACCAACATCATCAGGATCTAGTTTCTTTTTGTCAGTCACCTCTGCCTTCGACTATGCTGTCTTTATTCTCAGGCTCCACACAGGGGCACCCAAGCAGCTCCAGGCTCTTGTCATTATTTGTAACATTCTCAGCAAACAGGGCACATTCTCACTGGATCCAGATGTTGGGGCCAGATGCTGACTGGATCACATGTCTATCCCTGAGCCAGTTACTATCTCCAGAGAATGCACACTACTGTGATTGGAATTGGAATCGATATATTGGGAAGAAAACTGGGATATTGTCACTAGGATAAGTGGGTTTTGATGATAAGAGGGAATGGTCCTCCACAGAGAGATGGAGAGGAGAGTGGGCAGGTGATCTCATCAAACCTGCCCTGTCAAAGAGAAGATGCTAAGGATGAGGCCAGGCTGGGAGTGAGGGCTCCTGGGTTTCAGTCCCAGTGCTGTTGCTGAGCATACCCGTGACCCTGGGTACCTCATGTCCTCTCTTTGGGCTGTTTCAGAGTCCCCAGAGGGGAAATGATTGTGTCACAGTGGTGCTGAATGAATCTAGGCATGATGGGGGGCTTCCTTATCCCCTCATCTATGAAGGACTTTGAGTGCAAGAAGCCCTGCTATTTTCTCTCAGTCTGCTTTCTGCCTTGCCTGCCTCTAAGTTGAGTCTTGGAACCGAGTTAAGACCCAGGACTTACTACCTGGAGAACCCGTTTTTTGACAGTCTGATTCCTCTTTTTTTTTTTTTTTTAATTGTTTTATTTTTTTTCAATTTGTTGCCAACACTAAATTCAAACTCCTTGGCTTAAGGACTCCTCCTACCTCAGCCTTCCAAGTAGCTGGGACTACAACAGGCACGAGCCATTCTGCCTGGCCGTGATTTCTTTTTGGGATGGCCACTTGAACCTCGGCATGCTGTTCTTGTTCCTTTTCCTTACTGAAACAAAAGTTAACAACCTCCCAACCTCTCCCCACTTCCTTCCTCCTGGGGGCTAGTAAGGAATGCCCAGAAACTGTGCATTTAAGACCCAACAGGCGTCTGCCATCCTTACCCAAATAATTTGCAACTTTCTCACTTTTTTTGCCTGGTGGTCTCTATGGCAGTTCCCTACCCTGCTGGATCTTACCCTGAACATAGAGCCAAGAGGTAAGGACATGTGTCCCCTTCCTCCCAGCCTCCTATGGGGGATGTTGATTCTTAGGAGTGCAACCTGTAGCATGTAACCATTTAGAAAAGATCAGTGTTTCTCAAACTGTACTCACTCACACCGTTTTTGACGTATCTGCACACCACCTGGATAATTTCCTCATTTTAAGTCAATCCTTCATTTTTTATGTAAATAAGTGTTAATTTATTTTAAAAGGAAACTATTTTACCACTATACATGGAAAGCCAGCATCAGTTGTAGGAAGAGTGTCCTGTAAAAATATCCTTTCATTTTTACAGTAGAAGTTACTGCAGTCAGTTGTTCTGAGCCCGAGGCTACCATCTCTCTGTCTAGTAAAAGGGTGATGAACAGATCTTGAAAAGCGTTAAAGATGTTGTAGTATCTAACTGAGATTCTCTCCTTAACTTAATCAGGAGTATGGAAAGAACTAAAGAGAGGACCGGGTGCAGTGGCTCACGCCTGTAATCCTAGCACTCTGGGAGGCCAAGGTGTGTGGATTGTTTTAAGCTCACAAGTTCGAGACCAGCCTGAGCAAAGTAGAAAAACTGAGGCAAGAGGATCGCTTGAGCCCAAGAGTTGGAGGTTACTGTGAGCTATAATGCCACGGCACCCTACCCAGGGTGACAGCTTGAGACTCTGTCTCAAAAAAAAAAAAAACAACTAACTAAAGAGAGGACTTCTTACACGTGGTTCAGCACTACCTAGTGTCACACTCTGGTATCATCTAAAGCTTGGTGTGCTCCTCGTGTTTTGGGAAACACTGAAGTAGAAAACTTACCAAATAAATAATATTCATAGTTTTCCTTAATTTTAGAGCTAATAGTATTTTGCTTTGGGTGTGATTGGAGGGTAGCCAGGGTAGAATATGACAGGGAATGGAGCCAAGGCAGCAGGCCAGGCTTCCTTGTGTCTGATTCTCTTCCTGCACCTATGGGTTTCCTGTCAGTCTTGACATGTCACCCTTCATGCGATGCCTCTGGAAGTCATTTTACTTTAGTAAGTGTTACTCTGGACAGCTCTTTTTTTCCTAGGGTGACAAGCTATACATGGGAGGTTACCAGAGGGAGCAGGACTTTCAGGGGTCCCTGCGGGTGTGGAGAGAAGCCTCACTTGCTTAACGGTCCAGCAGGACCTTTTCTGGGTTCCCTGAAGTTTGTGCCCTGATAGGAAAGCAGGAGTGGTTGTCTCTGAGTTTGCACGAGTGTCTGTTTTACTCCACCCGATCTGTCATTCAATCACACATTTATGGTCATCTCCTAAGACACTAAGCTAGGGCTCTGTGCCTTTTGGGGGCATTCACAGAGGGTTTTTTCCTATGGCAAAGACCCCTTCATGGCAAATATGGTTGAAGGAATTTCAAGTTGTAATGGAGCCATTCCTTCAGGCTACCTCCCATGTCCTCCTGGGCAGGGGTTTGGATGGGCAAGTGGCCTCTGACATGAGGCTGGGGGCCCAAACAGGTGCCATCTTCTAGAATGACTCTTGTGTAGGAGGGGCTATAGCCAGCCTACCTTACTTTTATAGGGGCCTATCCTTGGACACAGATAGGTAGAGGGTGGTAGACAGGGAAGGAAGGGATCCTCAGTGTAGGAGCCATTCTCCAGCTGTCTAGATAACCCAGAGCATAAAGCCTGGGTTGAATAGTAGCTGGAGCACATACTTTCTTTCCACATATTAATAAACATGTCTAAAGTCTCCTAAAAGAAGTGACGATCTCCCTGTCACAGTCCCCAGATGCCAGGTCATGCTGTGTGTTCTGGTCACACATGTGGTCACACATGCACTTGCTGTTGCTGTCTTCTGTCTGTTTGCTCATTTAAGAAAAAAAGGCCCTGAACCAGGGCTGGTGGGTTTGAACCCAGCTCAGCCTGCTAAAAACAAAAAATAGCTGGGCGTTATGGCAGGTGCCTATAGTTCCAGCTACTCGGGAGGCTGAGGCAAAGAATCACTTAAGCCCAAGAGTTGGGCATGCTTCTGAGGGCAACAAAGTGAAACTGTTTTAAAAAAGAAAAAAAGGCCCTGTAAGCTTCATTTCTGTGGTAATATGGGCCCAGAGAGTGAAAGCTAATGGATGTAGGTTTCTTTTGGGGTGATAAAAGAAGTCCTGAAATTGTGATGAAAGTCATACAACTCTGTGAATATACTAAAAGTCACTAAATTGTATAGTTGGAATAGGTGGATTGTATGGTATCTGAATTATATTGCAATCAAACTGCTGTATAAACACATGTACACAAAACCAATCCAGCTCCCTGGGGTGTGCAGATGGACAATGGGGCTTATGAATGCCGGGCCAGGGAAGAAGCAATTTCTAGCCTCACCCATTGTCACTGAGATGTGTTTATTGGAGGCATCTGTCAGAGCTGGGCTGTGGGCACCTCGAGCTATGAAATTAAAAGCTGCTGCTCAGTCAGGCTTGTTGCCTGGAGTCTGTGTTTGGCACAGGCTGTTCCTACACAGGGAGAGGATGTGTCTCAGGGGTCTTCGAGAGGAGGTAAAGGAGCTTGGGGCTCACCAAGATCTGAGAGCTGATGTGTGGCTTTGCAGAACCCTGGGGAGGTTGCAGAGAGACCTCTTGGTTGCTTTTCAAGCTCATGGTCTGCGGGTTTGGCCAACCGCTTTTGCTATCAGAAAATTAGAGGCAGAGGTCCTCTTAGACTGACAGACGAGATGGATATATGGGTGAGGCTGAAGGTTTGCTGGGGACAAAGAAATAGATGGACATCTTACATTGTCCCCATGAACTCACAGGGTGTCTACAGCAATCTCTGGTTACCTCCATGCTGGTGACATTCAGACTAGCTGCTGCTTTCACCAGCCACACCTCCTGGACATTATTCACGTTAACATTTATTGAGTGCCTGTTGTTTACTTGGTGCTGTTAATGCTAGGAATATAGAGCTACATAAAATATTATCCCTTGCAGTAACTTCTAAGGTACACCTAGGCTGTTGTTTAAACAGCTAAAGTTTTTTTTTTTTTTTTTTTTAAAGACAAAGTCTCACTCTGTCACCCAGGGTGGAGTCTAGTGGTTCGATCATAGTTCACTGCAGCCTCAGACTCCTGGGCTCAAGCCATCTTCCTGCTTGGCCTCTCAAAGTGCTGGAATTACAGGTGTGAGCTACTGTGTCTGGCCTGAACAGCTAATTTATGTCCAGAACTATGCATGGACTGTACAGAGATGGTTAAGATTCAGTCCCTGATCTTAAACATGTTCTGGTTGGGAAGTTTTAAGACTGGTTCATCCCGCTTACTAGGGAAATGCAAACTAAAAGCCTCGATGATATACCAATTTTCAACTAATAAGATTTGCAGAAATTTAAAAATACAACGTCCAGTGTTGGTGAGGGTTTGGGGAACCAGATACTATATTTTTTTGCTGTTGGTAATGTAAATTGGGATAGCTTTTTTGGGGGTATTTTTTTTTTTTTTTTTTTTTTTGGAGATAGAGTCTAACTATGTCACCCTCAGTAGAGTGCTGTGGCATCACAGCTCACAGCAACCTCAAACTCTTGGGCTTAAGCAATTCTCCTGCTTCCGCCTCCCAAGTAGCTGGGACTACAGGCACCTGCCACAACACCTGGCTATTTTTTGTTGCAATTGTTATTGTTGTTTAGCTGGCCCGGGCTGGGTTTGAACCTGCCACCCTCGGTGTATATGGCTGGCACCGTAACCACTGGGGTACGGGCGCCAAGCCTGGAGGGTAGTTTTACAAGTGACAATGTGGACTCCTTGACCCAGCTCTCTGCTTCTGGTAGCCACTGTGGAGAAACAATGTTATCGTATTAGGGGACTTCCACAAGGATGTCACAACAGCATTCACAGAAATAGTTGAGGAACAACCAGGTAGCGCCACACTTTGGAATGACATGTGGCATTTTAAGAAGCCAGTGATAGAACAGTTCTGTAGGTACTGGTCTGGGAGCCAAGACAAGAAAGCAAGAGCTTTGGGAGGCCAAGGTTGGAGGCTTGCTTGAGACCAAAAGTTCGAGACAGCCTGGGCAACATAGTGAGACCTGTCTCTACAAAAAATTAAAAACATGGGCATGGTGTCACATCCCTGTAGTCCCAGCTGCTCAGGAGGTGGAAGTGGGAGGATCACTTCAGGCTAGGAGTTTGAGGCTGTAGTGAGCTATGATCACACCACTGAACTCTAAACAGAGTAAGACCTAATCTCTAAAATTAAAAAAATAAGAGCTTAATCCAACATGTCTTCCCCCAAACCAGAAGATCCTGGGGGTTCCCTCTTTTTGTGAGCAGCAGCAGCTTGAACCCCATCTCCCTGTCTCAGGCCCCCCGTCTTCTCCAGAGGGAGTTCTGGAGGGATAAAGGGTGATTACTGTTCCCATAGGCACCCCAGTCCCTACTGCCTAGTCTGTGGGAGGAGGAACTGGCTGCTCCCAGGTGTGTTTGCTGGCACTCATTTGGATAACAGCTCCCAAGGAGGAGCTTGGGAAGGCCCGCTGAGGCCTGAGGCAAACCAGGGGACTTTTAAGGGTAAAGGTTGAGGGTCTAACTCCTTTCCTGCTAGGCCGCTCCTGACAATGATGGGGAGGTGACAACCAGCTCCTCACACTGTGGGTGGAGAGTCCCAAGCTGGGGGAGTGCTGAGTTCTGAGAACAGTCCTCACAGCTTCTAGACTGGAAGAATGAAGTCCAGAGCTGTCACTGAGATGGCAGGAGATAGGTCTGGGGAGTGTGGCTTCTGGGGAGAAGTTGTCTCTGAGATAGAGTGAGATGCCACCATGTGTAGGGTAATGCCGAAGCTGCAGCTGTGTATGTGTGTACGTACATGCGCATGTGTATATGTGTAAGAGAGGAGTGTGTGTGTTTATTCAACACATTTATAGAACACATATTGAAATCAGGTGTCACAGATACATTTGGGGAATAACATGGATAAGATCTGGACTTTTCTGGAGCTTTTCGGATGGGGCCTCAAATAAAATTATACCTATTTTCAGACAGTAGTAAGCATCATGAAGAAAATGAAATGGGGTAATGTGGTCCAGAGTAGGGCTGTAGTATGGTGGTCAGAGAAGGCCTTTTGAGGCCTTTTTGAGGAGGTGACGATTGCTCTGAAACTTGATTGTGGACCAGGAGTTAGGGAAAAAGCAAGTACAAAGACCTGTGTTACTCTGCTGGGCTGCCACAATGAAAAATCACTGACCAGGTGGCTTAAACAACAGAAATTAATTTTCTTACAGTTTTGGAGGCTAGAAATTTAAGATGAAGGTTCTAGCAGGGTTGGTTTCTCCTGAGGCCTCTCTCCTTGGCTTGTAGTTGGTGCCTTTTTCTCGTGTCCTCACGTGGCCTTTTCTCTGTGCACATATGTCCCTGGTGTCCCTCCCTCTTCTCACTAGACAGCAGTCCTATTGGCATAGAACCCACCATCATTTAAACTCATTACCTCATTAAAGGCCCCGTCTCCAAATATAGTCACATTCTGAGGTACTGGGGAGGGGAGATACAGGCTTCAGCATAGGAATTTGGGGAGATACAATTCAGTCCAAATAGGCCCTCAGGTGGCATCAGGCTTGGCAAGTTCCAGGGAAGGCAAAATGCTTGGTGCACCTCTTTCTGGGGAGAAGGATGGGGAGGCAGGGATTGAAGGCAGGTGAGGTTCAAGATGTGTTCTGAGAGTTATGGAGACTCCTGGAAGTCCAAGTGTGTCTCTTGACTAATCTGCAGGTATGGGACTGTATGGCTCTGTAGAACAGAGAGAAGGGCAAGGTCATGGCTTCAGTCCATTTCTTACTTTGCGAAGCTATTTCCAAGCCATGGGGCAGTCCCTCCCCATGGGGGCTGGGAGTCAAAGAGGCAGATGCCTGCGTGTTTCCCTGCCTGAGTCCCTCTCTTTTTCTCCTCTTCCTCGAGAATTAAAGGCTGGTGGGTGTCTCACCATTATGTCTCCACGTTCCTGTCCGGAGTGATGCTGACCTGGTGAGTAGCTCCTTGCTGTGCCTCCTTGTGCCTCCCCAGGGAGCTAGAGTGTGGAGCTAGGGCACTTGGGGGTGGGGATGGGATGGGTGGGACTGATCCAGATGGGAGGCCTGGGCAGGAAGGCAGAAATGAATTTACATCCTGGACAGTGGCCTGGCCTATGGGCCTTGCCAAGCCAATTGGGGAGTTTTCCCAGGGTTTTTTGGAAATGTTTCAGGGTCCCTGGCTGCCTGGGGTGGAGGTGACAGGGAGTGAACAAGACTGTGGCAGTAAAGGAGACAGAGGGATTGGCAGGAACTTGGGTTTTAGCATGACTATGTGGGCTCCTCTAATTCTGGAAAGGACAATGGACCAAGGACAACTTGGTCTAGTGTCAGGGACAGAGAAGGGCAGAAATTGGGGACCTTGGTTTAACTTGAAAGCCTTTTCTTCTCTCTCGGTTGGAACAGGTGGGGCAGGGATAAATGTCTGATTTCACAGCACACCTCATCTTTGTTTCTTTCCCATTCCTGCCTTCTCTCCAGGCCTAATGGACCGATTTATCAGAAGTTCCGAAATCAGTTTTTAGCATTTTCAATTTTTCAGAGTGAGTGTCTCTTCCTCCACTTTGGGGAGGGACATAGCTTCCTGTGGTTTTCACTGGGGGAGGCCCCAGTGGAAATCTCTGCCTGTCTGTGTAGAAGGGATACCAGACTAGAGAGGGAAGGGTCCCAGAAATCCAGAAAAGAGCTGTCTCCTTGCCCAGGTCAACTTTCCATCCTATCTTCCAATTCCCATCCTGGGATCAGGAGAGCCTGGCCCACACCCAGCCCTGGCACCTTTGCCGTGGCCTGCCCTTCCCCAGGTTGGCAGACCAGCTGCCACGTTTGGGAATGGTGTTGTGTTCAGGGCACTAACCTTGTTTCCAAGTTTTAAATAAGTCCTCAAAATGGAAATATATATTCTTTTTTTCATTTTTAGAATATCTCTGGGTTTGTATACAAAGCACTGGTTCCAGGAATTGCTTCTGCATGTTCTGGGGGTTGGGGGGAATGGATGGCTGGGAATGTGAGGATTTCACTTTTCACCAAGAGCTTGTCTCTTCCCTTTGAATTTTAAACTGTGCACATACTGTCTTTTCAAAAAATACAAATTAATTTTTATGTAAAAACCTGTTTGCAGGCTTGGCACCTGTAGCTCAGCAGCTAGGGTGCTGGCCTCATACATCAGGGCTGGCAGGTTTGAACCCAGCCCAGACCTGCTAAACAACAATGACAGTTATAACAAGAACAAAAAAATAGCCGGGCATTGTGGCAGGCTCCTGTAGTCCCAGCTACTTGGGAGGCTGAGGCAAGAGAATTGCTTAAACCCAAGAGTTTGAGGTTGCTGTGAGCTGTGACGCCACGGGACTCTACTGAGGGTGACATAGTGAGACTCCGTCGCAAAAAAACCCCCCAAACCCCCCAAAATCCTGCTTGCAAACAAATATAAATGTCTAAAGCCAAGAATGGAAGTTGTATATGACCTTCAGGGATGATCACTGTTAATTAAGACCTATGTCTTTCCAAACATATTGCATTATGTATAATTTACAGATGTGCGATCTGTATGTTAACTTAATTGTTATAACCCACTTTTAAAATTTCTATTGTTAGGCTTGGCACCTGTAGCTCAAGTGGCTAAGGTGCAAGCCACATACACCAGAGCTGGTGGGTTCGAATCCAGCCCAGGCCTGCCAAACAACAATGACAACTACAACCAAAAAACAGGCGTTGTGGCAGGCGCCTGTAGTCCCAGCTACTTGGGAGGCTGAGGCAAGAGAACCACTTAAGCCCCAGGAGTTGTAGGTTGCTGTGAGCTGTGATGCAATGGTACTTTACCCAGAGTGACAGCTTGAGGCTCTGTCTCAAAAAAGTAAAAAATAAAAGAAAAAATAAATTTCTATTGTTAATTGTTAAAATTTTAACAATTTATCACAGCAATTTTTCATTTTCCTTACTTCCTCATTTTTAGCAACTACAAACACTCTTGTGTTTTGGCATTGCACACAGCTCCCTGCACAGCATGGCACATATTGCATTACATTAAGCAACTATTGAGTACCTACTGTATGCTTAGGAAAACTCCAGAAATTTCTAATCTACTTGGGTTCTCATGTACCTGAGCTGTCTTTGTATTTAGGATAAAAGATAAAGCCTGTTTAGACCAAAGTCTGTGAGTGTGGGGTTGGGAGAGGGTTGAAACCAGGGTGTCTTCCCTGTCCTCTGGCCAGTGAAGTCCCATCAGCCTGCTGATTTGGCAGAGGAGGTGACATCAGGTCCTGAGCCTGGTGCTGTGCTCCCCCTGCAGGCTGTGTCCAGTTCCTACAATATTATTACCAGAGGGGCTGCCTCTACCGACTACGGGCCCTTGGGGAGAGGAATCACCTGGACCTCACTGTGGGTGAGTAGCTGGACTGCAGGGTGGAGTGGGAGGGACAGGTGCTGGAAGCCCCTCCTGGCAAGACCTACTGTGCAGCAAAACAGAAGTTCTCAACCTGTGGGTCACGACCCACAGGAACTATATTAAAGGGCTGCGGCATTAGGAAGGTTGAGAACCACGGCAGCAAAGCCACAAGCACCATCCACTATCCGAATCACTTTTCATAATTCATCGTGGATTTTGTTTCAGCTGACAAGGCCCTCATACTGAGCCTCTGTCTTATTGCTTTGAAGTGTCTATTTTTCATCTATGTTTTATCATGTACATAATATTTTAGTCTAGTGTTTATGCATCTTATTTATGTATAATATGTCTACTTAGGAATACTATAAACATATAAATGTACATATAAATCCACTTGGGATAACACCTAGCTCTCTTAACTCACGAGAGTCAGAAAAATGTGGAGACATTCTTGTCCAAACTTTCAGGAGAAACTGTTTTTAATAAAACTCTGCTATTTTTGAGATGGTCATTTCCATTGAATTATTGTACTTTGTCAAGACTCAAATGCAAAATTTTGTGCATATTAAAGAAACTAGTAACAACATGGTGCCTGGCATTCTGTGAGTGTTGTCAGGCCCACTTGTTTCGTGGCGACTTTAGGAATGAGAAGAACCAGGCCAGGTAACAGGGGCTATTATTGTCATGGTAGGGGCCATCCCTCACCCCCTATGTGACGTGGTGTTTGTACCTGGCTAGTCTTAAGGTGACTGGTGTGGTTGGGCAGCAGGCATCTGAGCCCCTCACAAGGCCTGTCGCGACTCCCTCCTCCCCACAGAAGGCTTCCAGTCCTGGATGTGGCGCGGTCTCACCTTCCTCCTGCCTTTCCTCTTCTGTGGCCACGTGAGTGCCTGGGAGTTTGTGGGTTATTTCCTGCCTGGGCAGATGCTCAGGAACAGGTCTCCATGCCTCTCCTTCCTTCTCTGGCCTTCCCCATGCTAGGCTAGGGGGTCTAGGGCTAGGACAGCCCTCTGGGCCCAGGGACACCAATGGCAGACTGGCTCTGGCTGAAGGTACCTGCATTTTCATTTTGGGGAGCCAGCAGTGTCTCTGGTGGTTGATACCAAGGCTATGGGGTCCTGGGCCATCTCCCTGGCTTTCCACATGGGTCTCCAGGGGAGCTGGTGAGTGAGCAGTACCTACCTCCCTCTCTGCAGTTCTGGCAGCTCTACAATGCAGTCACGTTGTTCGAGCTCTCCAGCCACGAGGAATGCAAAGAATGGCAGGTATGGACTGTGTTTATTGCAGGGGGCATGGGGGTGTGGGAGGTGGTTCCTGGGGAGGGCTGGGCCTGTGTGAGGAGAGGTCTGTCCTTAGCCAACTCTCCCAGCCCAGTGTGGGCCCTGCTGCCAGAGAGGCGGGCTGGAGGGAAGGAAGGGAGGCATCAAGGATCTGTAAGTCCTAAGGAGGTTCTCCCCATGGCACACTGTCCAGGCCCCTGCTGACCCTGAGGACCTCCTCCATCTGTGCCTCCTGAGGGCAGAACTGCCAGTGGAGGGCAGTTTGGCTGGGTTTGGGGGTGCAGGGCCAGGTACTGCTGCAGGACACTTGACCCAGGCTTCCCCTCCTCTCTGCCCGGGGGCTGCTTCTTCCCCGGTGCCCCAGGTGTTTGTGCTGGCGCTCACGTTCCTCATCCTCTTCCTTGGCAATTTCTTGACCACACTCAAAGTCGTGCACACCAAACTCCAGAAGAACAGAAACAAGACCAAGAAGGCTTGAGCCTCAGACTCCTGTGCCTCTTGAGCTCCTGGACTTTGAGACTGCTGGGGAGCCCGGTGGCACCTGGGCTGCTGAGTGCCTCCAGGAGTGCCAGGCTGTAGCCATCTCAGGGGCCAGTGGCAACCTGTAGGGCCTGGTCCCTGCTGGACACGAGGAACGTGAACCCTGCCTGTGCACACAGTATTAGCCCACCTATTTATAACATATTTAATACCAGGTCCTCCTGATGTCCCAGCCAGGACTGGGCCAGTCTTCCTGGGGGAGAGGCCTGAAGCCTCAGGGAGCCCCTCTGTTCCCACTCCTGTCATTTGAACCCCTCACCTTGGGGTTTGGATGTGCCTCACAGGTTGAATTTCTGCTGACCTGCTACTCACTGAGTCCCAGACAAGGTGGTGGAATGAAGCCCTCCATGCCCACACTCTCAGAGCCTCCCCTCCCCTGGGGCCTTGGCCTCTGCTGTAAGCTCCACTCCCTGCAGCGGGAGCTATCAAGTTCCCAGAGAACCACTGTCCATCTTTGTGTGCTTTTTGTGCTTCCTAGCTTGTCCACCTGTGGCCACCTGGGAGGTCCTGAGAGTCTAAGGGTCACCATCTGAGGGTGTCTTAGCACCTGTGGGCTCTGAGTGACCCTGGAAGCTCCATCCTTCTCAGGTTGTCTGATGCCACCCCCCTACAGCCCACCTATCTGCTCCTGTAGCATGTATTCCAGGAGTGGCACCAAGACTTTCAGCGCTGGCTGGCATTTAGGATATCATGGAGGTCTCTCAACTCTCCATGTCTCTTCCTCCAGCTCAGAGGCTCTAGATGGGGGTATGTTGGGGTCTGAGCAAGCTCACCCACAGAGGCCACCCTCCAAAGCCAGGGCAGGGCTGCCGATCACCCACCTAGTGTCAGATTGTGTTTGGGGTGGGGGAGACCAGCATGTTTGGTTGAACGTCCTGTCTCTCCCATCTGTGGGCTCAGCTGCAGGTAACTATTTCCTACAAATCACTTTGACCAGGCTTCACAGCTTTTGTCCACAGACATGCCTTATTTGGCCCTCAAAGGGATTAAATTTTTAAAATTACTTACATTTAAAAAAAAAATTAGTTACATTTTAACCAAAATAAAAACTCAAGATTTCTGCTTTCCCTAGAAAAGTGTAAGGATCTGGTAGTGTTTCCACAGGGCAAAACCGGGTGCCTGGTTCCCCACTCTGCCACAGGCCCCTCCACTTCCTTTTATACCTCCCTGTTCCCCTTGTCAGGCATTTGGGTTTGCCCTTGTTTAGGCATCAGCAAACTATCTCTAAATAGCCAGATGGCTTCTGTGGCAACTACTCAAGTCTGCAGTTGTAGGGCAAAAGCCAATGCATAAATGAACAGACGTGTTCCAATAAAACTTTATTTACAAAAACAGGCAGTAGCCAGATGTGGCCCACAGGCTGTAGTCTACTGACTTTTCCCTCTTAGACTATCATTTGTCCATGCGGCCTTCCAGAATAAATCCTTGGTTGATAACCCAGGAGAGGGCAGGGCCTTGGGAAAACTATATGGATGGGGGGCTTTCAGATCCCCTTCCCTTGGCAGCCTGACTTCTGAGAAGCAGCCCACAAGGGGTGCTGAGGCAGGAGATAGTGGGGAGGCCAGGTGCCACCTGACACCATTATCCCATCATAGGCAATACCAACTTCTAGACTCACTCCAGCACAGAGCAACTCTTAGTCTCTGGTGGGCATTAGAATCACCTGGGGCATTTGTTCAAAAAGTCCTGGACCTCTGACCCCAGACCTTCTGGAAGGAAATTCAGGGCTCAGGTGTCTGGCTGCTGCTGACAAGGTGGTCTGTGGACTGGTTTTGAGAAGCCATCCTGTGTGGGCAGGGGGTTGATCACGTCAGTTCTCGGAGGCCTGCATGCCCCATGTTGGCTTAAGCAGAGGCTGTGAGAGACAGAAGGTAGGTAGCTGGATGACTATTTAAATGGCCCAATCCCATCTTGTTCCATTTGAGAACATTCTAGAACTGACTTGCCCAAGATCACACAGGGAGCAGATGCACTTTTCAACTTGAGTCTCTGACAATGGGGATTTGGATAAGAACTTGAGTAGAGGGCTGATGGCTGGTACAGGGTGCACATCTTACTGCTAAGAGTCCTTTCCTTTCCCTCTGTGCACATGTGCTCAGCTCTGCACAGATGGTGGCCAAGCTGAAGGCTGAGGCTGACCTCTTCCATGGGGGACACAGGCAGGGGGTGTTGGTAGGGTTGGTGGCAGCCCCTCATCCGGGGCTTGTTGCCTGTATTCTCCTGATAGGTCCTGGCCCTGCTGCCCCTGGAAGGAAGACAGGAAGCAGCTCAGGATACAGCTGTGCCTATCTCGGGAGACCAGGGAGGCGGGTGACAGGAACAGTGGGCGCCCATGTGGAACAACGCCAAATCCACACGTACCCCTACCAGATGTAAATTCAATTTCAAGCATAAGTTGGGTCTACACAGGGAGCACACACATGCCTGGAGGTGGCTGTGCTGAGTACACTCCTGGGTCCTGGGGACAAACACTGGCTCCAGGGCACAAAGGGAGGAGAATTCAGCACCCTCATCATCACCATGTTCCAGTGGGAGCCTGGAGGCAAGCTTGTGGTCAGAGCCCCAGATGGGGAAAGAGAATTTCAGAATGTTCCAGGAGTCTAACTCCAGGGCCCAGACACCAAGTGCTGGAGAGTTGTTGGGGATGGGGCCTGGGGCCCTGGGCCCTGTCAGTGCTGTCATGAAGGCCCTCTGCCCTGGGATCAGAGCAGCAGGCAGAGCCGGTGTTTTTTCTGCCGCTGTGCCTTCTTCAGAGCACTCAGGGCCACCTTGGCAGCCTCTCGAAAGACGTCCTCCACGTTCTCCCGAAACTTGGCAGAACATTCCAGGTAGAGTGCTGCTCGAATCTGTTGGCAGGTGCTCAGGCCCTAGGTGGGGGAGGAGCCAGCATTAGGTGAGGGAGTCCCCTAGGCCACCTGACACTTCTCATGGATTTAGGGGAGTGAGGCTGGCTTTGGGAGCTGAACAGGGGTAGAGGCCTTGGCTTGGGGCCCTCTCTACTCTCTACTACAGGGTTGGGCCCCAAGAGTGCCTGTGGATGGAACACAGAGCCTGTCTGGTGCTGTCCAACGAGGCCCTGCCCTGGCGCAGAGAGAGGAGTTGCTGGGTTCTGGGAGCTGGGGTTGGTTCTCCCAAGTGTGTCTCCCAGGCCTGGGAGAAAAACTGGGAGGACTCAAGATAGCAAGGACTTCTGATACAACTCTCTCCCTTCCCTGGAAGCACAATTTAAGCAACTGAGCTTGCTACTATAGTTAAAAAACAATTTTTTTAAAATGAATTTACCATTAAAAAAAAATCTAAAAAAATAAACTTATCTTTATCAAGGCTTATTCCTTTTTATTAAAGTTTCTTACTAATTTTCCTTTGTGCTCCTGTTATTCTATCTATTCTCCATTGCCTCTCCCAAAAGCCTGCAAAGGGATCTGCCTATGACTCTAGTGGGGAGCAGAAGCCTACTTTCAAACAAGCGTCTGTCCTGCTCATCCCATTAGGCAGACAAGACAGGATGGTGGTTGAGAGCTCATACTCTGGAGCCAGAGTGGGTGGGACAGATCCTAGTTTCACTTCAGGTTAGCTATGTGACCCTGGGCAAGCTACTTAACCTCTCTGGGCCTCTGGGGGAATGTTAACCCTTTGGACCAGAGACCCTGGAAAACTGGTTTGACTGTCTTTTCCTCTATCTCCAGAACCCAAAACTGGCTTGACCATCATTTTCTAGATACCTATATTTCCTGTATTCTTTAATGGTGGCTTAATCCTAAGAGCCGAGTAAACTGGTTCACTTATTAGTTGATGACAATTTGAGTATTATTGAAAAGAGACACTCTTAGATTATGGATATGGGTCTGCCCCATATGGTTCATATGGTTAACAGTACCTGCTTCAGAGTTACAAGGATTAAATGAGGTGAGAAATGTAAAGTGCTCAAATCCAAGGGCTATCAATATTTTAAAATTACTATTCCTAGGCAGCTCCGGTAGCTCAGTTGGTAGGGCGCCAGCCACGTACATCGACGCTAGTGGGTTTGAACCTGGCCCAGGCCAGCTAAAAACATTGACAACTGCAACAAAAAAATAACTGTGCATTGTGACAGGCCCAGCTACTTGGGAGGCTGAGAGAAGAGAATTGCTTGAGCCCAGGATTTTGAGGTAGCTGTGACTGTGATGCTGTGGCACTCTACCGAGGTGACATAGTGAAATTCTGTCTCAAAAAAAAAAAAAATTTACTATCCCTAGAATCCTGTTCCCTAAAAGGCTATAAGGCACCACAGTTGCAGAGGCCAAAGGGCTGGGAGGTTTTCAACCACAGCTGTGCCCTGGCGGGGGTGGGTGGGGGTAGGGAGGGGGGGTCTGACCTGTGTGTAGGTGATGGGCTCCAGCTGGGCAGCCCTGAGCTTTCGCAGCTGCTCCTTGTCTTTCCTCAGGTCTGTCTTGCAGCCAATGAGCACCATGGGGGTCCCACGGCAGAAATGTGTGACCTCAGGGAACCACTGTGCATGCAGAAGGCAGGGCGTCAGGGCTGGGGTTGGCGGAATCTGGGTCTCCACCCCCACCCCCATAGTCAGGCTGGTGGGTAGGCAGCCTCACCTTGATGAGGACATTGTCGTAGCTAGTGGGGTTCATGACATCGTAGCAGATGAGCACAAGGTGAGTGTTCTGATAGGACAGGGGCCGCAGCCGGTCGTAGTCTTCCTGGCCTGAAACCAGAGGGCAGATGAGGATCAGGGGGAACCCCCTCCTTCTCCATCCCAAGTCCCCTGTCTGGACTCTGATGGGAGCCGGGGAAGTGACTATGTGCTTCTGGGCCTCAGTTTCCTTATCTATAAAATAGGAATGGCAGCCCACAATCTTGGATGGTGACAAATAACATAGGAGATTGAGCTCATACAGTGTTTAGAGGTGGGCGCAATTATAGGCTAAGTGCTGGAAGCGCTGCTAGCAAGGATGGCCATCATGAATGTGTGTCCCTGCACTGATGCTTGGGTCAAGGTTGAGGCTGCAGCCCTCCCTGCAGATTCAGACCCAGGGGGCTGGGCAGTCCTAAGGGTACCTCCAAGTCCCAGAGGCTACATGTTCCGCTTCAGCCTCTAGCTCCCTTGTCTCTGATGCTGTTGGTTGAACTCCTCCCCTTCATTCTTTTTTTTTCTTTTTTTGAGACAGAGTCTGACTATGTCACCCTTGGTAGAGTGCCGTAGTGTCACAGCTCACAGCAACCTCAAACTCTCTTGGGCCTAAGCCAGCAGTTAACCTGTGGATCGAGATCCACAGGAACTGTATTAAAGGGCTGCGGCATTAGGAAGGTTTTGAGAACCACTGTCATGATTCTCTTGCCTCAGACCCCCAAGCAGCTGGGACTACAGATGCCTGCCACAACGCCTGGCTATTTTCTTTTGCAGTTGTCATTGTTGTCTAGTTGGCCCGGGCCAGGTTCAAACCCACCAGCCTGGGTGTATGCTACATGCACTGAGCCCTCCCCCTCATTCTTGCAAATGCTGGGAGGGTGAGGGGATTGCTGGAACAACACCAAGTGCCCTCCCCAACTAAGATTTACCCTGCACAGCAGCTGTCAGTTCCCGATGCACAAGAGACTCATCCAGGGATTTTTCTTTTTTTAAGGATGGGGGTCTGGCAGTGCCCATAGCTCAATGGGTAGGGCACCAGCCATGTACACCCAGGCTGGCAGGTTTGAACTCAGCCCAGGCCAGCTAAACAACGACAATTGCAACAAAAAAATAGCTGAGCGCAGTGGCAGGCATCTGTAGTCCCAGCTACTTGGAGGCCGAGGCAAGAGAATCACTTAAGCCCAAGAGTTAGAGGTTGCTGAGATCTGTGACGCCACAGCACTCTAGCGAGGGTGACATAATAAGACTCTGTCTCAAAAAAAAAAAAAAAAAAGGCGGTGCCTGTGGCTCAATGGAGTAGGGCACCGGCCCCATATGCTGGAGGTTCAAACACAGCCCCAGCCAAAAACTGCAAAAAAAAAAAAAAACAAAAAAAGATAGGGATCTTGCTCTCCTGCTAAGGCTGTAATGAGACCATAGCTCACTGTAGCCTCAAATTCCTGAGCTCAAGCAATCCTCCTGCTTCAGCCTCCTGAGTAGCTGGAACTACAGGTATGCTCTACCATGCCTGGCTAAATTTAAAAAAAAACTGTTTGTAGAAATAGGGTCTTCAATGTTGCCCAAGCTAGCCTTGAACTCCTGGCCTCAAGTGATCCTCCCGCCTTGGCCTCTCTAAGCGCTGGGGTTATAGGTATGAGCCACCCCACCCAGCCTCATCTCGGGATAATTTAACAATCCCAACACCTGGCCTCTCCCCAAAGTCAGCTGAATCCAAACTTAGAGCAAGGCCTGAGTTACTTGGGTTACTCTGCTTTAAAATAAGTTTTCTTGGTAACTTTTTATATTGACAATTTCAAACTTACAGAAAAATTGCAATAGAGTGCAAAGAACTCAGATTCCCCCAGTGTTACATTTTGCCCTACTTGCTTTTTCTAGATGTAAACACTTCTTTTTCTCTGAACCATAGGAGAGATTAACTACAGGCTTCTGTGTCTTCACCAAAAGCATATTTCCTAAGGACAAGGGCCTTCCCTTACATGCGACAGGACAAGAACCTAGTCCAGAAAATCATTACTGGCACCATAGTCTAATCCACAGGTCACCTTCAGATGTCGCCCATTTCACCAATAATGGCCTTCATTTCCCCCCTGGTTCCTGGACAGGATCATGCACTGCACTTTGTCCAGTATTTTTAAATAATTCCCACAATGAGAACGTGCACCTTTCGGGCTCCTTGGTGATCTGGATACCTCCGTAGAAGAGCACTTTCACTTCCTTCTACTGAGCAGGGAACACCTGCCCACCCAGTCCCTAACTACTGTGGGTGCCAGGTGGCGCCATTCTGCCTTCTGCTCCTCCCTTGCTAAAGGCCTCTCAGGACAAGTAGCTTTCCACTGAACATAGCCAGGCTTCATCTGCTCTGCCTGATCCCCATCCCCCACCCCCCACCCCCCAGCGACAGGGCATAGCCACCCTTTCCCTTCCTGCTGGCTCCCCTTCAACCCAGAGATTTCCCCCCAAAAGTCCTCAGAGCACTTAAAAAAGTTATGGGCAAATGAGACACTATTTTGAAGCCTAGCTCTACCATTCATTTGTGGTGTGACCTTGACTTAGGACACCTGAGGGAGCTTCAGTTCCACCACCTGGAATACGTACATCATAAGACCCACCTCATAGGACTGTCACCAGCCACTGTGCCTGATACATGTGGACTCTAAGAGTGTCTAGTAAACAGGAGCACTGCAGACTGTCCTTCAGCCAGAATCCCCACAACACTGGAGAAAAGGCGAAGGATCCGAGTAGCTGCCAGCCCTTGGGGCTATTGAAACTTAAATTAATTCAGCTCCTCAGGCTGGGGGTGATGGCTCACACCTGTAATCCCAGCATTTTGGGAGGCCAAGGTAGGAGGATTGCTTGAGGACAGGAGTTCAAGACTAGCCTAGGCAACATAGCAAGACTTGATCTCTACAAAAAATTTAAAAATGAGCCAGAGGCTCGGCGCTTGTAACTTCATCAGCTAGGGTTCAAACTCAGCCCAGGCCTGCCATACAACCATAACAATAACAACAACAACAAAATAGCCAGGCATTGTGGTGGGTGCCTGTAGTCCCAGCTACTTGTGAGGCTGAGGCAAGAGAATCACTTAAGCCCAAGAGTTTGAGGTTGCTGTGAGCTATGATGCCACAGCACTCTACCGAGAGCAACGTAGTGAGACTGTCTCAAAAAAAAAAAAAAAAAAGGGCCAAAGATAGTGGCTTGTGCCTATAGTCTCAGCTACTCAGGAGGCTGAGGCAAGAGGATGGCTTGAGCCTAGTTTAAGGCTGCAGTGAGGTATGGTCATACCATTGCAGATGGACTTTGTCCCTAAAAAAAAAATTCAGGTCCTTAGTTTTGGTAGCTGCATTTCTTTTCTTTTCTTTTTCTTTTGCAGTTTTTGGCCGGGGCTAGATTTTAACCTACCACCTCTGGTATATGGGTCCGATGCCCTACTCCTTTGAGCCACAGAGCCTCAAGCCGTAGACCTCGGTAGAGTGCCATGACATCACAGCTCACAGCAACCTCCGACCTTTGGGCTTAAGCAATTCTCTTTCCTCAGCCTCCCAAGTAGCTGGGACTACAGGCACCTGCCACAACACCCGGCTATTTTTCGGTTGTAGTTGTCATTGTTGTTTGGTGGGCCCAGGCTGGATTCGAACTCTTGACCTCTGGTGTATGTGGCTGTCAACCTAGCTGCTTGAGCTATAGGCACCAAGCTGGTAGCTGCATTTCAAGTGATGAATTGCCTCTTGATGCCAGTGGCTAATGAACTGGGCAGCACAAAGCACCTCCACCATCACTGCAGAAGGTTCTGCTGGCAGTGGTCTCTGTCTACTTCTTGCCATCCCCCTGCACCATCCTCACACCCCATTGGACTCTTGTGCCACCTTTTCCCTGGCCTCCTGCAGTCCTTTAATGAATCCATTCTGGATGGATCTTAAAACACAAATCACATCCTACTCTTGTTTCCATAGCTGAAGCACTTTCATTGGCTCCCTACCATCCTTGTATAAAATCCGGACTTCTCATGGTCTACATGGCTTCACTTCTCTCCACACCCCTGCACTCACTACAGTCTAACCAAGGCAGCCACCTCCTTGTTTCTCAAACCCACCAAGCTCTTGTGTTTCAAAGCCATGTTCTTGTGTGCTCACACCTGGAATGTTCTTTTATTTCTACTCCCCCCCCCCCATTTCCTTCCTAGCATTTAATGCTTAAAACATTCAGACTAGCCTCCAGGGGCAGCTCCTGTGGCTCAAGGAGTAGGGCGCTGGCCCCATATACCGGAGGTGGTTCAAACCCAGCCCAGGCCAAAAAAAAACCAAAACATTCAGACTAATGACCTATTCTTTTTGCAGGATAACTGCCTTCTCTCTACTTTCATAATAATATACCTTGTACTTTATATGGTTTTTATTTTTTATTTTATTTTTGAGACAGTCTCATTATGTCACCCTTGGTAGAGTGCTGTAGCATCACAGCTCACAGCAACCTCAAACTCTTGGGCTTAAGCGATTCTATTGCCTCAGCCTCCCAAGTAGCTGGGACTACAGGCGCCCACCACAATGCCTGGTTATTTTTTTTGTTGTAGTTGTCATTGTTGTTTGTCAGGCCCAGGCTGGATTCAAACCCACCAGCTCTGGCGTATGTGGCTGGTGCCCTTCACTGCTGAGCTATAGGCACTGAGCCCTTTATATGGTTTATGAAGTGCTTTTTCTTTTCTTTGAGACAGTTTCACTGTTACCTTTGGTAGAGTGCTATAGCATCAGAGCTCACAGCAACCGCAAACTCTTGGGCTCAAGTGATCCTCTTGCCTCAGTCTCCCAAGTAGCTGGGACTACAGGCGCCCACCACAATGCCCAGCTAGTTTTAGAGCCCGGGTCTCATTCCAGCTCAGGCTACTCTTGAACTCCTGATCCACCTGCCTTGGCCTTCCAGAGTGCTAGGGTTACAGGCGTGGACAACCGTGCCAGGCCTCTTTAAAGTGCTTTTGTCTACAAATGATTAAGAAATCCTTACATTACAATCTGATATTATAAGGAAATTGTGAATACTCCTATTTCATATAAAGAAACTGAGTTTCATAGAAGTGAAGTGACTTGCCTGAGTCCGCTGAATCGCTGACTGTGTAGAGCCAGCCCAGTTCACTGGCTTCCAAGTGGAGTGTGCTTTCTGCTTATACATACTAACACCCTGTTTTGTTTTGTTTTGTATTGTGCAAAAATAGGTTCTGGGCCTCTAGGATGTAACAACGGGGTTCATAGTAAGGCACAATTACAGCAGTAGTGAGCAAGTACTGTAGTCCTCTCTTATCCACAGGGGATACGTTCCCAGACCCTCAGTAGTTACCTGAAACTTAGGACAGTACAAAACCCTACATATAGTATGTTTTTCCTATACTTACATACTTATAGTAAAGTTTAATTTCTAAATTACGCACAGTACAAGATTAACACCAATAGCTGATAATAAAACAAAACAATCATAACAATATGTCAGCCTCACTACTGTTATGTTAAGGGGCCACTATTAGTAAGTTACTAATTTTTTTATGTGGAGGTCTTCCCATGAGAACCAGAAAACCTGCTAAACAAATTCAAAAAGAGCTATAATATTAGGGACCACTATTAAGTAAATAAGTGTTCCCCAAACACAAGCACTGTGATACTGCTGCAGCCAATCTGATAACTGAGCTGGCTACCAAATGGCTCATGGTGTGTGGCATGGACAGTGTGGATCCGCTGGATAGAGAGAGGATTCATATCCGAGGGTGCAGGGAACAGAGTGGGATGGTGGGAGATTTCATCACACTACTTAGAATGGCGTGCAATTAAAAACCTATAAACTGTTTATTTCTGGAGTTTTCTATTTATTATTTTCAGACTTCAGGTAACTAAAACTGTGGAAGATAGGCCAGGCACGGTGGCTCACACCTATAATCCCAGCACTTGGGAGGCCAAGGCAGGTGGATTGCCTGAGCTTACAAGTTCAAGACCAGCCTGAGCAAGAGCAAGACCTTGAATCTAAAAAAAAAAAAACAACTGGGAATTGTGGTGTGCACCTGTAGTCCCAGCTACTCAGGAGGCTGAGACTCACTTGAGCCCAAGGATTTTAGATTGCTATGAGCTATTGACACCATGGCACTCTACTGAGGGCGACAAAGTGAGACTCTGTCTCAAAAATAAATAAATAAAATAAAATAAAATAAAACTGTGGAAAACTTTTAGAAGTGATCAAGGAATATAGCAATGTCTCAGGCTACAAAATCAACACCCATAAATTTGTAGCCTTTATATATACCAACAACAACCAAGCCGAACAGTCAAGGACTCTATTCCTTTCACAGTAGTGCCAAAGAAGATGAAATATTTGGGAGTATACCTAACAAAGGACGTGAAAGATCTCTACAAAGAGAACTATGAAAC
>CAUYPK010071791.1:0-12637 GCA_963574355.1 Loris lydekkerianus | reverse complement strand
TCATCTAACTTCAGTAAGATTAGCCCATTTCACAAAATCCCAAGACCAGAGATGTTGGCGTGGATGTGGAGAAAAGGGAACACTTCTACACTGCTGGTGGGAATGCAAATTAATACATTCCTTTTGGAAAGATGTTTGGAGAACACTCAGAGATCTAAATATAGATCTGCCATTCAATCCTATAATTCCTCTATTAGGCATATACCCAGAAGACCAAAAATCACATCATAACAAAGATATTTGTACCAGAATGTTTACTGCAGCCCGATTCATAATTGCTAAGTCATGGAAAAAGCCTAAGTACCCATCGATCCACGAATGGATTAATAAATTGTGGTATATGTACACCATGGAATATTATGCAGCCTTAAAGAAAGATGGAGCCTTTTCCTCTTTCATGTTTACATGGATGGAGCTGGAACATATTCTTCTTAGTAAAGTATCTCAAGAATGGAAGAAAAAGTATTCAATGTACTCAACCCTACTATGAAACTATTTTTTGGCTTTCATATGAAAGCTATAACCCAGTTATAACCTAAGAAGGGGGAAAGGGAAGGGAGGGAGGGGGGACATGGGCAGAGAGAGGGTGATTGGTGGGATTACACCTGCGGTGCATCTTACAAGGGTATATGTGAAACATAGTAAATGTAGAATGTAAATGTCTTAACAAAATAACTAAGAAAATGCCAGGAAGACTATGTTAACCAGTGTGATGAAAATGTGTCAATCAGTCTATAAAACCAGCTTATAGTTCCCCATGATCGCATTAATGTACACAGCTATGATTTAATAAAAAAAAAAAAAAGAATTGAGATTATACCTTGTATCTTCTTGGACTATAAGACAATAAAGGTGGAACTCAACTCTAACAAAAATTTTCATTCCTACACAATGGCATAGAAACTAAACAACCTTATGCTGAATGACAGTTGGGTGATGGAAGAGATAAAAGAGGAAATCATTAACTTCTGTGAGCATAACAACAATGAAGCAACAAAACCTACGGGACACTGCAAAAGCAGTCCTAAGAGGGAAATGTATTGCATTAGAAGCCTACATCTGAAAAACGAAAGAGAGTACATCAACAACCTAATGAATCATCTTAAGGAAATGGAAAAGGAAGAGCAATCCAATTCCAAACCTAGCAGAAGAAAAGAAATAACCAAAATTAAATCAGAAACAAATGAAATTGAAAACAAAAGAATCATTCAGAAAATTAATGAAACAAAAAGTTGGTTCTTTGAAAAGAGGAAATTGATAAATCTTTGGCCAGATTAACTAGAAACAGAAAATTAAATTCTAATAACCTCAATCAAAAACAAAACATGAGAAAGAAATATCAACCCATGCCACAGAGATACAAGAGATTATCTCTGACTACTACAAGAAACTCTATGCCCAGAAATTGGACAATGTAGAGGAAGTGGACCAATACCTGGAATCACACCATCTCCCTAGACTTAACCAAGAAGAAAAAGATCTCTTAAACAGACCAATATCAAGCACTGAGATTGAAGAAACAATAAAAAAAAAAAATCTTCCAATGAAAAAAAGACCTCATGCCGAGAGCAGTGGCTTGTAATCTCTGGGAGGTCAAGGTGGGTGGATTTCCAGAGCTCAGGAATTCAAGACTGGCCTGAGCAAGAGTGAGACCAGCCTGAGCAAGAGCGAGACCCTGTCTCTTAAAATAGCCAGGAGTTGTGGCAGATGCCTGTAGTCTCAGCTACTTGGGAGGATGAGGCAAGAGAACCACTTGAGCCCATGAGTGTGAGGTTGCTATGAACTATGATGCCATAGCACTCTACTGAGGGTGACAAAGTGAGATTTTGTCTCAAAAAAAAAAAAAAAAGAAAGAAAAAAGCCGTTGACCAGATGGCTTCACACAAAAATTCTATCACACCTTCAAAGAAGGTATAAGAAGAGCTTGTACCTACACTGCAGGTACCTATGCAGAACCCATTCCAAAATACTGAAAAGGAAGGACCTTCTCTCAACATGTTCCATGAAGCAAACATCACCTTGATACCAAAACCAGGAAAGGACCCAACTAAAAAGAAGAACTACAGACCAATTTCACTAATGAACATAGATGCAAAAATACTCAATAAAATCTTAGCCAATAGATTACAGCTACACATTAAAAAAATTATACATCACAATCAGGTAAGCTTCATCCCAGGGATACAAGGCTGGTTTAACATATGCAAATCCATAAATGTATTCATCATATCAATAGAAGCAAAAACAAAGACCATATAATCTTCTCAATAGATGCAGAAAAAGGATTTGATAAAATTCAACATCCTTTTCTAACAGGACCACTTAAGAATATAGGCATGGTGGAGGATTTCTTAAGCTAATTGAAGCCATCTATGACAAACCCACAGCTAACATCATACTGAATGGAGTAAAAATGAAAGTTTTCCACTTAGAATAGGAACCAGACAAGGTTGTCCTCTATCACCACTACTATTCATCATAGTGCTGGAAGTTCTAGCCAGTGCAATTGGGTAAAAGAAAGATATAAAAGGCTTCCAAATGGGGGCAGAGAAAGGCAAACTCTTGCTCTTTGCTGATGATATGATCTGACACTTAGACAACCCCAGAGACTCAACCACAAGACTCCTGCAAGCAAACAAGAAATACCCAGTAACATCTCAGAGTATGAAATCAGTGTCCACAAATCAGTAGCTTTTGTATATATGCCAATAACAGCCAAGTTGAGAAGCTAATTGAAGAAACAATTCCCTTCACAGTAGTTTTAAAGAAAATGAAATTCCTAAGAATATATCAAACAAAAGAGGTGAAATTCTTAAGAATATATCAAACAAAAGAGGTGAAAGACCTCCAGAAAGAAAATTATGAAACCCTAAGAAAAGAAATATCAGAAGACATTAACAAAGGGAAGAACATATCATGCTCTTGGCTGGGAAGAATCAACATTGTGAAAATGTCTATACTACCCAAAGCAATCTACAGATTCAATACAATTTCCATTAAAATACCAACATCATACTTTGAAGAACTGGAAAAAATAGTTCTTCATTTCATATGGAACCAGAAAAATCTCTGATAGCCAAGGCAATTTTTAATAAAAACAAAGCCAGAGGCATCACTCTACCAGACTTTAGATTATATTAAGAGTCCACAGTGGTCAAAACAGCATGGTATTTGCACAAAAATACAGACAAGGACACATGGAATTGAATAGAAAACCAAGAGATGAAACCATAACCAGTCTCTTATAGCCTTCTGATCTTTGATTAAACCAAACAAAAGCATACCCTGGGGAGAAGAATCCTTATTCAACAAATGGTGCTGGGAGAACTGGATAACCACATGTAAAAGACTGAAACTCAACCCACACCTTTCACCACTTATAAAAATTGACTAAAGAAGGATAAAAGATTTAAATCTAAGACATGAAGTGATAAAAATATACTTTTTCTTTTTCTTTTTTTTTCTAGAAGACAGTGTGGGAAAAACTCTTGAGGATGTCAGCCTAGGGAAAGATTTTATGAAGAAGGCTTCAGTGGCAACACAACAACAAAAATAAATGGCACTTAATTATACTGAAAAGCTTCTGCACAGCTAAGGATACAACAATTAAAGCAAATAGATAACCTTCGGAATGGGAAAAGATATTTGCATTTTATGAATTTGACAAAGACTTGATAAGTAGAATCTATAGAGAACTCAAATTAATCAACAAAAAAAGAGCAAACAATTCCATCTACCACTGGGCAAGAGACATGAATAGAACTTTCTCTGAGGAAAACAGACAAATGACTAACAAACACATGAAAAAATGCTCATTGTCCCTAATCATCAGAGTAATGCAAATAAAAACTCCCCGGAGATAACACCTAACCCAGTCAGAATGGCCCACATCACAAAGTCTCAAAGCTGCAGATGCTGGCATGGATGTGGAGAGAAGGAAACACTTTTACACTGCTGGTGGGACTGCAAACTAATACAACCTTTTTGGAAAGAAGTATGAAGAATCCTCAAAAAACTCAAATTAAACCTCCCATTTGGGTGGTTTAATTGAGATGCCGCAATCTCATTACTAGGCATCCACAGAAGGAAAAAATCCTTTTATCATAAGGACATTTGCACTATATTGTTATCAAAACTCAATTTATAATCGCCAAGATATGGAAACAACCTAAATGCCCATCAACCCAGGAATGGATAACTGTGGTATACGTATACCATGGAATACTATTCAGCCACAAAAAGATGGTAACTTTCCATCTTTTGTATTAATCTGGATGGTGTTGAAACACATTCTACTTAGTGAAGTATCACAAGAATGGAAAAGCAAGCATCTAATGTACTCAAAATAATGAAGCCAGAAAACGACCTAATACAGGCTCACATAGGAGAAAAACTCAATTCAATTCAAGTTAGGAGGGGGTTTGGTTGGAGGAAAGGGGCTTGGTGTGTTCCACTTAATGGGTACAATGTAAGGGTATATGGCACAGGTGGTGGTTGCAGGACACAGCTACAAGAGGGACTCTACCTAACAAATGCAAAAATTGTAACCTACCGTATATACTCAAGTATATATACAAAATTTGTGCCGAAAAACCCGGACTTGGTTTATACTCGGGTCATACAGGTTATTTGATTCGGTGATTGTGATTTAGCTTGATTACCTGTTAAGCTACGGTTTTCTGCACTTTATTTAAAGTTCTAAAGTTGTTGCTAGTTTACAGTTTTTCTTTAGCAATAAATATTGAAAAGCATTTAACCTACTGATTCCTCAATTATTGTAATTGTTTTGGGTATATATTTTTATTTTTGAAATTTACCAGTGGCTGCTGCATTTTCCACCCAGGCTTATACTCGAGTCACTAAGTTTTCCCCATTTTGAGGGTAAAATTAAGGGGGTCGGCTTATACTCGGGTCAGCTTATACTCGAGTATGTGCGGTAAATTTAAACACAGACCAGAGAAAGATTTATCAAGAATCGAGAATTTTATCAAGAAGAATTAAAACAATTGAATTTTAAAAAGACATCCCTCAAAAGAAAATATATGAATAGACAATAAAGACATAAAAAGTTGCTCAATACCATTATTCATTGGAGAAATGAATATAAAACCAAAATGAGAAAATACTAGACACCCACAAAAATAGCTAAAATTAAAAAACCTGAAAATAGCGATTTCTGGCAAGAATGTGGTCCAGCTGGTGGCCTCAGACACAATGGTGAGAATGTAAAATGGATTAACCATTTTGGAAGATAATTAGGCAGTTTCTTATAAAATTAAACATACATATTAGTATATGAACTATTAACTTCATTCCTAAGTATTTGCCCAAGAAAACTGAAGAAAGTCTACATGAATATTTGTAATAGCATATTCATAGTAGCTAAGAACTGGAAACAACCCAACTATCCAAGGACAGGTAACCAGCAGACACATTGCTGCATTGCATACAATGAATACTACTCAGCAGTAGAAAGAATGGATAAGGATACACACACCACAGGTGAACCTCAAATACATTCTATGTGCAAAAGAAGTCAAAGTAAGATTTCATCTATGTGGAATTCTAGCAAAACGAAAACAGATCTACGTAGCAGAAACCAGATCAGCAGTTTCTTGGGAGGAAGAGATTGGCAGCAAGGGGGTATGACAAAATTTTCTAGGATGATGAAAATCTTCTTTCTTGATTTCAGTAGTAATTACATGGGTGTGTATATTTGTCAAAACTCATCAGATTGTACACTTAAAACTATGCATGAGGTTTTATGTAAATTATGCCTCAATTAATTCAATTAAAAACTACTGATATGTGTGTTCCAGCCCCACACATATTATTTAATTGGTCTGAGATGTATCCTGGGCATCAAGGTATTTTCTAAATTTCCCTGAAGTTTCCAATATACAGCCAAAGAGCTGCTTCTTTAACAGCCTCTCAAGGTGGTGGCAGGCCACATGACATGATATAGCTGTGTCCCAGTCCACACGCCAATAGAGACACCTGCTACTCAGAACACCTCAGTTAGAACTGACTTTCTGACTCCACTGAAGAAAGTCATCAAGTTGGTGGTGACACAAGGTGCTGAGCCTCAACACCTAGTTATGGAATAAGCCCTATGAAAATACAAACATGAATGCAGTGGGCCATCTGCCCGAGGAGCTCATAGTCCTGTAAGGGTCCCATAAGAAATAGACCCACCTTATCACATCCAATAGGTGGAGGGAGGCTCTCTGGGAGACAGGATACACAGCACAGCAGCCTGAGGCAGAGCTTGCATACCTGCAGCTGCAAGACTTGGCCTCCCTAGAGGGATCCTTTTTTTTTTGGAACAGAGTCTCACTATGTGACCCTTGGTAGAGTGCTGTGGCATCACAGCTCACAGCAACCTCAAACTCTTGGTCTTAAGCGATTCTCTTGCCTCAGCCTCCCAAGTAGCTGGGACTACAAGTGCCTGCCACAACACCCAGCTATTTTTTCATTGTAGTTGTCATTGTTGTTTAGCAGGCCCGGGCTGGGTTCAAACCCACCAGCCCCAGTGTATGTGGCCGGCGCCCTAACTGCTGACCTGTGAGCACAGGAGCACAGAGCTAATCCTTTTCATTCATAAAGCATGACTCAGATTCTTTAGCACAAACTTTGGTGACCAGTCCCTCCAGGCATGCTACCCTAGACCCTCAACCACTCCCAGGCAGCTGAACATGCCACTCCCTTTCCTGCGTGACTTTGCAGATGCTCTTCCCGCCCCCAGAATAGTATCACCTTCTAGTAACTGAACTGTCATCAGTGACAGTAATTGTACTGTCATCAGTCAGTGCTTTCACATGCACGGTTACTATTCAACAAATATTTAGCAAGGATATGCTATGTGCCAAACACTGTTCTAACCTCTTAAGACAAACAAGATCTTTGTACCTATTAAGAAATAAAAGAGTCAAGAAAGGGAATCACCAACCACAGGCTCCCAGAGGAGGCAGGCGGAGGCCGGGAGGAGCAGGTGGGACTTCCAGCTCCCAGGTCCTTAATGCCAAATGAGGGAGGACAGCTGGGGAAGTGCTGGAGAAGACAGGCCCGGGGACAGCACTATTCAGGTCCTCACACCAGTGACAGCAAAACTCAATAAGCCACTTGCTCTTTTTCAAAGTGAAAATGCAATTGTGGTTAAGGGCAGCCTCAGGATCAGATTACCCAGGCATGAGCTCCACCTGTGCCATCTGAAAGCTGTGTGATCTTAGGAAAGTCACCTGACACGCTGTCCAGTCACCTCATCTGTGAAGTGGAGATAAAACAATGTTACCTCACAAGATCATCCTGAGGAATAAGTCAGTCAACACATGCAAAGCACTCAGGTCAGTGCTGGGCATGAAGGAGGCACTCAGGAAACGTTAGCTCTTCTTCTCACTGACTTGCTAATAAAAATATTTCCCCACATACTTAGTAGAGTTCTTTAACAAATGTTTTTTAAAGAATAATAATGATGTCATCACGTATTTTGTTTTTCTAAACTATCACCAGTAAAGAGATGCCATCGATACAGCAGTTAACCCCAGAGAACCTCAGATGCAAAAGTGCTTTGGAGTTGTGGCAGTAGGCTTGCTGAGCCTCTTGCAAGAAGAACTGGCTCAGTCCTGCTTGTGGTGGCTGCTGAAGTGGCCATCTGAGTGAGTTTCACGTCACCTGACTCTGTCTTGCCCTCCACCAATGACTGGAATAGGGGTGGACACCTGACCCAATGACATAGGGTCATAGGCTGCATGGCAGTCTCCATAGCAGCGTAGAGGAAAAATTCTATTTAACAGAGTCACACTAATTTATCAAAATCCCAAGTCTTAGAAATTTGAATTTAAAAACTAACAGTTCTGGGGGCATAAATCGGCAGTCTGTTTGGGAGCAATATGGCAATGCCTCTTCAAAGTTTAAAATATACATTATCTATGACTCAATAATCTTCTCCTTGATATTTACCCTAAAGGAAAAATATGTGTGTGCATGTGTTTAAGTATATGTATGTGTGTATATATAAATACACATACATGTAGATATCACAAAAAGACATATCCAAGGATATTTTGCAACACTATTTTTAAAAATTGGTATTTGGAAACAACCTAAACATCCACTGAGTAATGACAAAATAAAATGTGATATAATCATTCAGTAGAATGGCAAACAGCACTTAAAAGTAATAAATTAGAACTATCAATGCGGCTAGATTTTTAAAACTTACTATGAATGAAAAGACAAATTTCAGAATTGTATGTATGGAATTTTGATAGTTATGATTAAAGAATACAGTATGGGACTTTTATTACAATAGTATGGCAACATAGGTATCCTGGCCAATCATCTCACTGAAAAACAAACTGAACGTGCTAGATAAAATATTTTAAAATGTGTTGAATGCATCAGTCAGCTGACAGCCTACGAAGGAACACTCAATTGTAAGTAAAACCAGGAATCCAAGGGGAAGGGGAAGCCCTGAAACTGCCCAACCAGATAAACTTGAGCTTCAGTGTCATGGTTCCTCAGGGCAGAAGATATGATTCAAAGTCATGGTCCAGGCCTTATTGAAAGCCAACTCATTATCTATATGCCAGATTCTCCCCGGACTCTCTATTCAGTTCCATAGACATTTATGTCTAGATTTTCACCCAGAACAAAGCTATTATTGTAGCATTATAGTAAGAGTCAGAATCAGACACTGTAATTCCTTCAACTTTACTCACTATTTTGAAGTTGATTTGGCTTTTCTAAGTTCTTTGCATCACCACATAAATTTTAGAATCAAAATTATATATTTATTTTCTTCAAAATTTAAATAGAGTTTGAAATGAAAAATAAAATTAAAAATCTCAGAAGAGGCAGAAGATATTGAAAGGAAACACATGGAAATTTTAGAGCTCTGAAAAACTGTATCTAAAATAAAACACTTATTTTAAAGAAAATGTTACTTTCTTTAAAACGAAGCTTTCTAAGATTGTATTGGGATTGCATTGGATCTACTTGTATTGAAACAATCGAAGGAAAAATGGCATCTAAAACATCACCCCTTCTGTGATCATCGTATTTCTTTTGGACCAACAGTTTACATTACTCATTGAAAAGTAATTAGGTATACAAGAAGACAAGATAATTTTAATGAAAACCAAGAGATAACAGAAAAAGATTCATAACTAGACATGTAGTTCTAAAAAAAGCAAACTAGTTTGTTTGGTTGGCATTTCCCTCTGAGAACTACTATAAGAGATGAAACAAATAAATAAATAAATATCCATATAAAAAAACAAAATGTTCAGGGCAAATCCCATCTTTCTGCCCACAGGACCAAAAAAAAATGAGGACTTGTAAATCAGATACTATGGCAAGAATCTCCTCTTTTCTCTCTTAAGAATGTCTTGAGAAGGAACCCACTTTGGGAACTATGAGAATAAAGGCAATTAATACTCCAAAAGAATCCTTCTATTCCTGGCAAGAAGAACCAAGAAAATGAGCCCCTGTGAAAGAGCATGGGAGAAATCTACATTATCTTTTTCTGTCTTTTTCTCTCACCATCATGTCCGAAAGGTGACCTTAGTCCTGTGGAACTGCATGGTAGCATAGCAGGAAGCCAAAGGCAAGGGGAAGTGTCATTATTTCTATAATAGTAGAATAGAAAAGGTTTCTGTGGACCAGAGAGTGATGTTAATCCCAGAGAAGGTAAAACTGGAAAAAGCATGACCCTAATTCTATGTGCAGTCTGCGTACACCAAGCTACACATCTGGAGACAAACTCAAGGCAGCAAGAGAAAACTTTCTCAGATGACCTGACATGAAAACCTCCACCCATAGACATGAGCTAAAACTTGATGTCTGAATCCAATTGAGTTGATTGACTGATTTAACAAAAATCAACATTTTCTAGAGGATTTTAACAGGAGTCATAGGCTCAAAAAGGAGTATTCAAAATGTCCAATGAACAATTCCAAATTACTTGACATACAAAGAAATGAAAAAGTGACCTATTCTCAAGGGAAAATGATAAGATAATCAATGGGTACCAATATCAAAAGAGAAGATATTGGAATTTTCAAAGACTTTAAAGCAGATATTATAAGTCATGCTCCAAGAAGCAAGGGTAAACTCTCTTGAAATGAAAAACAAAATTAAAAATCTCAGAAGAGGCAGAAGATATAGAAGGAAGAACATGAAAATTTTAGAACTCTGAAAAAGAATACCTAAAAAAAACACTCATTGGATTGACATAATAGGATGATGGAGACAACAGAGAAAAGAATCCATGAACTCAAAGATAGAACAACAGCAATTATCCACCCTGAAGGATGGAGCAATCGAAAGCTTTTTAAAAGAGGACCTCAAGAACTATGAGACAAGATCAAAAGTTTTATCATTCATTCCTCTGGAGTCCAGAAGAAGAGAATAAAGAGCTTGGTGTAAAACAAAATAATTTCTGAAATATGGACATAAATTTTCCCAAATTTGATGAAAGGCATAACTTTGTAGATTCAGGAAATTCAGCAAATCCAAAATGGGATAACTGAAAAGAAAGCCTTACCTAGAAACATTATGATCAAACAGAATAGCTGAACACTAAAGATAAGGTTGGGCTCAACACCTGTAGCTCGCTCAGTGTTTAGGGCGCTGGCCACATACATCAGGGCTGGTGGGTTTGAACCTGGCCTGGGCCTCCTAAACAACAATAACAACTACAACTACAACAGCAAAAAAATAGCTGGGCTTTGTGGCAGGCGCCTGTAGTCCCAGCTACTTGGGAGGCTGAAGCAAGAGAATTACGTACACCCAAGAGTTTGAGGTTGCTGTGAGATGTGACACCACAGCACTCTACTGAGTGCAACATAAGGAAACTCTGTCTGAAAAGTAAATAAATAAAATGAAATTTAAAAGGTAAGGATGAAATCTTGAAAGCAGCCAAAGGAAAAAAACCATAAGGGGAAAAGAATGTCACACAACTGGATTTCTGTTTAGAAACAGAGGTCAGGAGACAGTGGAACAGCATCTTTAGAGTGCGGAAACAAAAGAATTGTCAACAGAATCTTATCTCCAGTAAAAATAATTCCAGGAATTACGGTGAAATAAAGCCATTCTCAAGAAAAGGAATAGTAAGAGAATTCAGCAGCACCAGACCCATTCTAAAAGCAATGCTAAAAGAAGGTCTTCAGGCTGAAAGAAGAGAAGACCAGGGAGAAACCTGGAACTTCAGGAATGAAGGAGAGCAACATCAATGGCCTAAAATTAGAAAACATAATGGGCTGCTTTTCTCACTTTAAATTCTTTAAAACTGTTGAAAGATTACATTTTAATTTCATCTGGTGGAGCTTTCAATATAGGCAGATGTAATACATTTGTAGGTAGATGTAATATACCTATATGACAATTATTACAAAATATGAAAAGGCAAAGGCATGTATATTATTGTAAAGTTTCTACATTTCACTTAATGCGGTAAAATCTTAACTCTAAGATGATTGTAAAAGTTATCTATAATTTCTAGAGTAATCACTAAAAAAATAGAAATAAATAAAATGTCGATAACCAAGGCAGGCGCTGTGACTCATGCCTGTAATCCTAAATTTAGGAGACCAAGGCAGGAGGAGCCTTTGAGGTCAGCCTGACCAACAGCAAGATCTCATCTCTACAAAAAATAGGAAAATCAGCCACCCATGGTCGTGTGAACCTGTACTACCAGTTACTCAGAAGTCTGAAGCCAGACAATCTCTCTAGCCCAGGAATTCAGGGTTGCAGTGAGCTATGATGACACCACTATAACTAGGCCAGGAAACACAATGAGCCCCTATCTAAAAAAAAAAAAAAAAAAAAAAAAAGTCAGTAATTAAATCCAAATGAAATACTAAAATTAATATTAAAATAATTTATTAAAAAGCAGGGTGAAGAAAACCTTAACAAAAATGAAAGGGAATGAATAAAAGCAAATAATAAAAGGATGTACCTAAACCAAACCATCTCAATAATTACATTAACAGCAAATGGTCTGAACACACAAATTATCAGATTGGATAATAAGAAAATAAGGCCAAACTACATACTTTCTACAAGAAACCCATTTTAAAAATAATCACACATATAGGTCAAAATTTAAAGATACATCATGCAAGTACCAGTCAAAAGAAAGGTGGAATTTCTATATTAGCATCAAAGTAGACTTTAGGAAAAGGATTATCACCTAGCCTAGTAAGTGGGATGATGTAATTATAAAATGAGTGTAGCACATTCTACGAAGCAAAAATCACCTTGATCCCCAAACCAGGGAAAGACCCAACAAGAAAAGAAAATTATAGACCAATATCACTAAAGAATATAGATGCTAAAATACTCAATAAGATCCTAACAAACAGAATCCAACAGCACATCAAAAAAATTATACACCATGACCAAGTCGGATTTATCCCAGGCTCTCAAGGCTGGTTCAATATACGTAAATCTATAAATGTAAACAACACATAAACAAACTGAAAGATAAGGACCATATGATTCTTTCAATTGATGCAGAAAAAGCTTTTGATAATATCCAGCATCCCTTCATGATCAGAACACTTAAGAAAATTGGTATAGAAGGGACATTTGTGAAACTAATAGAGGCCATCTACAGCAAACCCACAGCCAATAT
>CAUYPK010071780.1:0-100333 GCA_963574355.1 Loris lydekkerianus | reverse complement strand
CTTGCCTTTTATTTTCTACTCTGCTTTTCTACCTTTTTCAAAGTGACACATTCTATTTCCATTCTTAGAGTTTAGCCTTAAGTTTTTAAAGTGTACTTGTCTTGAGGAAATCTACAATAATTAACTCTATTTTCTTAATCTGTTAGGAAAGTAGAACACTTTACAGTTTCTTCTCCTTTTATCTTCTTTAGAGAAGTTTCTCTTTAAGTCCCTTGCCCACCCTGAAATGGGGTCACATGTTCTTTTCTTGCTAATAAATTTGAGTTCTCTGTGGATTCTGGTTATTAGACCCTTATCGGAGGTATAACCTGCAAATATTTTCTGAGGGCTGTCTGCTTGCTTTACTCACTATGTTCTTGGCTGTGCAGAAGCTTTTTAGTTTGATCAAGGCCCAGTAGTGTATTTTTGATACTGCTTCGATTGCCTGGGGAGTCCTCCTCATAAAATATTCACCAAGGCCGATTTCTTCAAGAGTTTTCCCTTTTGTGTCTGGCTTATTTCACTTAGCACAATACCCTGAAGTTTCATCTGTGGTGCAGCAGGCATCAGAATCTCCGTGCGTTTTACAACTGAATAATATTCCACTGGAGGGACACATCACATTTGGTTTATTCATTCACACATCAATGGATACTTGAGTTGCTTCCACTTTTTGACAATTATGAACAGTGCTGCTTGAAACATTAGGATGAAAATATTTATCTGAGACCTTCCTTTAATTTTTTAAGGTACATATCCAGAAGTGGAATTGCTAAATGTTATGGTAATTCCATTCTTAACTTTTTGAGGAACTGCCATTTTTTCCCCACAGTAGCTACATTATTCTATACTCCCACAAACAGTGCACAAAGTTCCAATTTCTTCATATCCTTGCCAATACTCGTTATTTTCTGAATTTTTGATAGTAGCTATCCTAGTGGGTGTGAAATGGCGTCACTGTGGTTCTGATTTGAACTTCCCTAACAATCAGCGATGCTGGTCTTTTCACAGCATCACACGAGTGCTCACTGGCCACTTGTTCATCACTTTGGAGAAATATCTTTTAAAGTTCTTTGTCCTTTTTCCTTATTACCTCCTGAGCCATAGGAGTTCCTTGTATATTGTGGATACTAACCCCTTGTCATATACATGTTTTTCAAGCATTTTCTCCCATTGACTTTTAATCCTTTTGATAGCATCCTTTGTTAAACAAATATTTTTAATTTTGATGTAAGACAATTCATCTATTTTTTTATTCCTTGTGAGTCACTTTTACTTTGATTTAATCTCATGTTATAAGCTGTCTTAAAGCTCTTCTCAGCAAAAATTATAAATGGATACCAATGTAACCATATCTAATGTTAGGCATCTGGTTACCTTCCTATGATATCTTTATTTTTTTCCTTATTATAAACTCTAATTTGTTAATGGTATGAATATAACAAATAGTGCTTATATATCTGAATGAAAGCTATCTAGGCAGGGAGACAATTTTTTATACCTCTCCTGCATTTCTGCTTGTCTTGTGACCATGGTACTCACTGACCTTTACTCTATATTCTTTGTTTAAAGATGGTCATATAGCAAATAGCCTTGGTAGGAAAGACAAGTCTGCTTATAGCCTCTGAAGGTGGAGATCATTTTTTTCCACTAAAGCTAAACACAGGCATGCTTACCCCCCAGTATGAAAGAGACACACTCCCTAATTTAAATTTCTTTCCTGTAATTTAAATTTCTTTCCTGTAATACAACACACTTCATGTGAAGGAGCCACGGGTCTTCCTTGCATCATAATCTGGCAATTGTGGCTCAGGGGACCTGTACAAGAGAAGACACAGTCTGGGCCATCTACTGCTGCACAGTAGTAACAAAGGGAGACACATCTTCCATCAACATCCATGAAGCTATTTTGAGCTAATTTTTAGCTTGCAAGTAGGAAAAAAAATCTCAGATTCTTCACAATGACAGATAATGTATTATAATAATTTTTTTTGAAAATACTTGGAAGTTATTTAGCCTAATCTCCCACTCAGCAAGAAATTTCTTCTACATGCTCTGACAGATGGCATACTAAATATTACTTAAATGTTTCCAATAAAAGGGAACTCTTCTCTAAGCCTTTTGCATCATGGGTCACACTGAAGTGAACTGTCTGTAACTCACTGGTTTTTGCCTAGCCTCACCTGGTATGACGTTGAATAATTATTTCCCCATGGAAGGCCTTTGAGTATTTGAACATGCATACTGAGTCCCTGACCGATACTATTTTACTCTGTAAACATATTGATTTCATTTGCTATTTTCACATACTATGTTTTCCAGATCACTCAATTTAGACACACTTCAAGATGGCGGTGATCTTCACAGATGCTCAGAACTACAGACAAATTCAAGAGACTATGTGTCTAAAGCACAGTTCAGTGAGAACATCACACATTATTCAGAAACAATTCTATTGATTTAACACGAAATGTTATGAGCAATTTTTATAGCTCTGTTGTCATATTACATTTAGCTTGTAGTTAATATATTCACTTTTTCTATATGATCAAACTCAAGCCATGATTACATTTGCAAAACCAATTTTTATAATAGTTCATAACATAAGCTTTTCATTTTATTTTGTTTTTTTATTTTTCCCCCTTTATTAAATCATAACTGTGTACATTAATGCATTTATGGGGTACAATGTGCTGATTTGATATATAATGTGGAATGCTTACATCAAACTGATTAACATAATCATCTCCTTGCTTACTTAATTGCTGTAGTAAGACATTTATACTCTATTCTTAACTAGTTTTGAAATGTACCATTGCATTAAAACAGTTCTTACTATTTTGAATTTTGCGTCCATCATCAGTGATATTAGTCCCCGATTAGGTAAAATTGATGCCATCTGAAAATTTTACAGACATTCTTTCAATGTATTGATTTTAGTCTCTAATGGAAATATTGCCCACCAAAAACTCTAAGGAAAAGCCGTTAAATTTCTTTTTCAGTATAACACAGACTATACTTCAATAGTACGTGTATCAATCAGTTATTCAACTAGTTATAATCTACTGAATAATGCTATGATCCAGCATAAATGTTACCATCTCATCCATAAGGTTTTCATGATTTGCTGAAATTAAAACATTCCATGTTCCTGGAATTCCCCAGGTCTACCAACTTTTTTTTTTTTTTTTTTTTTTTGTCAAAAATGTCAGCACTTTATTAGAGGAAAAGATGGGTGTGTTCTCCAGAAGATGAAGCCATCACTGCATTGCTAATGATTAAGCAGACATAGCCACCCAGAGAAGAAATTGTTTCCCTTTATGTCTATCTCATATGAAGCTAGAGACGTATGTGCCTCTTGCATTAATAGCAAGCATTCTGGTTCTCAGACCCAAGGCGAAAACCACAGCTTCTAGTGGAAAAGTGGAACGAAACACATTGATGTCTGAGTAATTTTGCAAAAGAACATGTACAAAGGGCAGCACCTGTGGCTCAGTGAGTAGGGCACCGGCTCCATATACCGAGGGTGGCAGGTTCAAACCCTGCCCTTGCCAAACTGCAACAACAACAACAAAAATAGCTGGGTGTTGTGACAGGCTCCTGTAGTCCCAGCTACTCGGGAGAATGAGGCAAGAGAATCGCCTAAGCCCAAGAGCTGGAGGTTGCTGTGAGCTGTGACACTATGGCACTCTACCGAGGGTGACAGGTGAGACTCTGTCTCAAAAAAAAAAAAAAGAACATGTACAAATGGCCTATACCCATATGAAAACACCTCAGCATTATGAGTCACTAGGGAAATGCAAACTAAAGCCACAATGAGATACCACTCTACACCTATTGCAGTAGCTAAAAATTTGAACACATACATACATATAGTCTGACATACCAAGTTCCAGTGAGGGCACCAAGCAACTGGAACTCTCTGGCATTGCTGGTGGGAATGCAGAATAGTATAACAATGTTGGAAAGAGGCTTAGCTGTTTCTTGTGAAGTTAAACATATGCTTAGCATTATCACCCAATATTCTCACTCCCATGAGAAATGAATACTTATATCAAAAGACTTGTACATCATTGTTTACAGCACCTTTGTTCATAATGACCACTAGGAGAAACAACCTTACTGTTCATCAATTGGTTAATGAATTAAG
Organism: Loris lydekkerianus; assembly: GCA_963574355.1. Taxonomy (NCBI): domain Eukaryota; kingdom Metazoa; phylum Chordata; class Mammalia; order Primates; family Lorisidae; genus Loris; species Loris lydekkerianus. The sequence goes on along the minus strand of CAUYPK010071780.1, from coordinate 96,204 downwards.
CAAACTGTGGAAAATGTCGATAATTAAAAAGGAACAATAAAAAGAGGAAACTATTGGAATGTGCAACAATATGGATGAATATCAAAAGCATTATGCTAATTGAAAGTAGATTTACCCATAAGGCTATCCACTATGATTCCATTTATGTGACATTCGAGAAAAGGTAAAACAAGAAAGTCAAAAAATAGATCAATGGTTGCCAGGATTTGCCTCATGCCAGGCATGAGGGAAGCAAAATAAAAAGGAAAATGAGGAAACATTTTAGTATAGTTAGACATTTCTCTATCTCTATTGTGGTGATGGCTATACAGTTGTCAAAATATATCAGACTAATTTACCTTTAACAAGGCAAAATTGCATATAAATTATACCTCAATACCGACAAAAATGTTAGAAAAACAAGTTAATTTTCAAAAGAAGTACAGAAAGAATATAAATGATGAAAACAAAAACCATGAAATTAATATTGCCTTTAAAAATAAGCTTAAGTTTGAAATGATAATAATCACTGTTAAAATTTAGTTCCAGAAAGATTCCCAAAGATTTGAAGTAAAAGGTATCTATTTAGAAGTTTCATTTAAGTCATTGAAAATTTTATAAGGTCACTTCCAGTAGTTTAGGACTAACAATATAGTACAAATGAAGAATATATTATTTCTTCTACATATCATTAAAATATTTTCAACATTCACTTATTAATATGTGTCAAAAGCAGAAACTGTATATGACATTATCTAGTTACATAGTAATAAAATAAGAAATTAACAATAAATGTTATAAGAAAAAACTACCACTTGGAAATAGAACAATGCTCTCCTAAATAAATCCTTAGTCAAAGAGGAATTAAAATCTATAATTAGAAATTTTTTATTTTAAGAAATAAAACATAATTGGAATGAAATACATTCTATTATTCTTATAGCCAAAGCTAAAATCAGTAAAATAAATATTCAAAATTCTGGGTGCTTTCTTTAGAAAGAAAATGTAAATTTTCTATATGTCAAGAATAAGAGAAATAATAAACTCCAAAGAAGACAAAAATTGGTACATTTCTATAAAAGTAGAAATTAATCAATTCAAAACAACAGAATGGTAAATCTAAGATTGATTCAAATGAACAGACAAAAAATATAAAACCTCTGGCAACTGAATATAGTACAATATTTTGTAAAAAATCATAGTATAATTAAAAAACTTATTTTTATGTTTGTTCATTTCTTTTCCTGGTTTTATGTGTATATGTGTACATATATACATATACAGATGGTGCCAAAAAATGTATATACATTTTAAGAAAGGAAAAACTTGTTTTAAATTTATAATACCTGGGCGGCACCTGGGGCAAAGTGAGTAAGGCGCCGACCCCATATACCAAGGGTGGCAGGTTCAAACCCAGCCCCGGCCAAACTGCAACAAAAAATAGCTGGGCATTGTGGCAGGCACGTGTAGTCCCAGCTACTGGGGAGGCTGAAGCAAGAGAATCACCTAAGCCCAAGAGCTGGAGGTTGCTGTGAGCTGTGATGCCACGACACTCTACCAAGGGTGATAAAGTGAGACTCTTGTCTCTACCAAAAAAAAAAGAAAAAAATTGTAATATTCAAGTCACACTTGACTTCTGCAATTAATTACAAGAGGTGTTCACATGATTTGTAGTCATCTTTTGTTATCAGCATACGTTAAATATTACAATTTTAATACAGTTTTTCTTTTCTTAAATGTGTATACATTTTGATAACTTCCGTATATCCTGATGTATAATTTTAAAACTTAAGAAGTAACAAAATATTAGCAAAACTTGTACTTTTAAAAAAGAAAAAGTTAAAATATTCCTGAGAGAAACAAAAGAATATTTGAATAAAGAAGAGAAATACCATGATAATAGTATTAAAATGTCTATTCCTCCAAAAATTTAATCTAATGCCTTTGGTTTAACACCAATAAAAACCACCAAATGAGGTTTCTATAGCTTAAAGAAATAAAGATCATGAAGTTCATCGGGAAAAACAAATATTCCACATTAGTAACAAAGTAAAAATTCTTTCTAGAAATTAAAATGTATTATAAAGTAACATTAAATCATTTTCTGTCACTGAATTAGACAGATCAAAAGTGTGGGATATAAAGTTCAGTCACTGACCCAAATGTGTGCATAAACTTTCTATGCAATAAAGGTGGCATCACAAATCATTGAGACAGAATGGATTATTTGACAAGTAAATTGAAAAACTTGGAATAATTACTTGAAATAGACATATTCTGGCTTCACCTTATTATAAATTTAGGAATTAATAAAATATTCATAAACACGCATCAAATTATGTGTACAAGAGATACATTTTGAAGAATCCACAAATAGAAATCATAAAATCACAAAATAGAAATCATAAAAAGCACATGATATATCACAGGCAACAAACTGATTTTTTAAAAAGAAACTATATTGTAATGCTTATTGTCTTACATGATTCCCATTCTCTAAGACTGGGTAATCAATGGAGTGAGTAATCATTGCTTGTTACTAACTCCATTCTGACCAAAATTCAATGACTTCTGTCATGTAGCTATTCCAACATGGTGTTGATTTTCACCAAAAGCCCTATCAACATAATGAATCAGACTTATTTCCTCTATGATGAAATCAGGCCAATCAGCAGAGATCTCTCTCTGATTACAGTTGTAGTTTTTTGTTTTTTGTTTTTTGTTTTACTATAGCTCTAATGCGATTATTCGTGTTGGTCACAGACTGCTTCCCACAGCTGCACAAATGTTATCATTCCCTCTGTAGGTTGCACACAACATAAAGTATATCCTTAAAAGGGGCATGCCATTTTAGAAAACATCAATAAATTAATGAAAGTACAAGAACTAGGCTTTAGAACTATCACGAGCATTTCCACCAAATAATATCCAAAGGGGGCATATTATTAACTACATCTGACTATCAAATATAATATTCAACCTAAATTTCTCAATATTATTTTATAATCATGGCTTTAGGGTCTGGGTCTTCTCCGAGTCCTTCTCATGAAGCTCTGATTCATGTGGTTCAGAGCAGGGTAGTGTTAAGGTTAAAAGAACCCAGTTCAATCTAGCAATGGTGATTTCCAAACTCATGTCCTCTACTTGTATTACTTCAACACCATAAAGAGGACTTGTGTTTTTTAAAAAATTCTATCTTTTTTAAAAATCACATTGAAATTGTCTCATAGTATCTGTGTCCCTGAACTCTGAATCTTCTCCACCTTCATCCAAAGCTATGTCCACACCTCCCGCTCTGCCTTCTCCCTGTCTTTTTCTTCTCTTGACTCCTGCCCACTGCACTTCATCCTTCTCTCCAATCTAATCTACTTCTGTCAAAAGAACGTACCTGTTAGAACAAGATTCTTAAAGACTAGCTCAGCAAAGCCAGTGCACTACATGATAGACAGAGGCCAGAAGCATGCATGCAGTGAGGATCCTCTCACCACGTATGCAGGTGCTGATTAAATATGCACAAGTGAATGAAGAATTCTACAGGAATAGGGCAAAATTGGCTGTGATGTAGAAGAAAAGTGTTGGGTCACAATCAGAAAGCCCAGTCCCTAGGCAGAAGAGAGCTCTGCTCTTTGCCTTTATACAATTGTTTTTATGGGAATAAAATACATAAATGTGCTTTGTAATATACTCTTCTTCTGAAGTAGTAAAAATTATTAGTAGTGGTTATTAGTAGTATTCTTTTGATAACAAGTGAACCCATGTAATACTTTTGAAAGTTCCAACATTTTAATCATAACTCACCAAAGCAAACGCCCTGGGCTCTCTGGATAGTAATGTATTCATTTGCACAAATCATTAGTAATAGAGTACAGTAAAATCTCATTAACTCAGACACCTCTCATTCAGAAGTCATCATAGTAGAGGCAATATGGTATAATATTAAACTCGGTGGCTAGAGGTAAGAAACAAGAAAACAAAAAACAAAGACTGCTCTTTGACTGCATGATTTTTCCCTCAGCCTCTGATTTCCGTTCATTTGTATTTAAATCACTTAACTGATACAATCAATCCATCTCATCATCATAGAATTGTGATTCTTCATAGGCCAGACAGAGATTTTTCCACTTTATCCCTTCCATATGCAATATTTCTGGGAATGGGATTTTTTTTTTTTTTTTTTTTTTTTTTGTCTGCATGTTTTTTAACTTGGAATTCATGAATGGTCTTGAGGGGTTCATGTGAGTTCCTTAAGTTGGGGCAATTATGATTATGTACATTTTTCAGGACAGAGATTCATAGCTTTCATTTGATTCTCTAAAAGCTCTGTGAACCTCTTTTTAAAAAGCTTAAGAGCCGCGTGCATACACTGAGTTTTTCAAGGGGTGGGTTAAAAAAAAGTAAGAATGACTTAGTTCAGTAATGAACTAATTCCAAATAATTCTCATCAACTTGTAAAAACAAGCTCACAAAATGTTGCTTAATAATGTTGTATTGATTCTGTAACATATTATATCCCACATGGATCGATATAGCAGAAACCACATTTCAAACTTTTACTGATGGCTGGCCCCCACTCCCAGAAGCGGCGTGAATGTGTCTGTCCTGTTCTCCTCCTTCTGCTGAACGCCTCGAGAAGCAGGGCCTAGCCTAGCCGGCTCTCAGTGAAGCCAGGAAGGAAAATGTGCTACCAGTTTACCCCTGAGGGAAGAAGGCCCCTGGATGACAACCTTTCCATCTGGATTTGGACTGACCTATGAGATGATAGAAGAGTCAGTTGGTAAGGACAGATCATCTTATCCACAACTCAGACGGAGAAAACAGAGGCCCAAAGTGAAGAAGGGCCTTAACAAAATTGCCAAGCCAATGGTCAAGGCTTTTTCTGTGCCGCTACATCTTCCAGCTGGAAGACACAAGATCTAATTATGGAATTCAAATGAGCATGTCACCCAGATTCCAGGTCCTTCCTTTTAACTAAATCCAACAACTAATGGCCTCCTCTTTCATTAAGAGCATACCATAAATAGCCTATGGTTTTTGCCTGACTTGTTAACATTAGCACATACAATAGCACCACATCTTACATGTAATATAAATTGAATTCTAATTATTTGCCACCATCATATCTATAAAAATATCCAGTCCTATAGCTAAAATTGTGTTTACAATGCAAACTTAGTTTTTCAAAAATGCTTATTTATCTGTCTCAACTGACAATTACAGGGGGAAAAAAGGCTTCCTTTATTAGTATCTTTTAAAACAGATAGTATATAAAACTGAATACATGTAATTTCATTCCTATAAACTTCTGGTGATTGTCTTTTAAAAACCTAATAACATTTGCATTTCTTTTATCTTTTTTACAGGAGCATCCTTTTAAATCCAGCCTATTTCCGAAATCATCTTCGTCAAGCAGCAGTGTTTAGATGTCTGGAGAGATATTCAGAAGCTGCCCGGTAAATTTGTTATAACTTTTGTGAAGATTTATTTCAAGTTAAATTAATTTTATTCTCAGATTCTGGTAATAGCATAATAGAACTTTCCATTTCTCTCACGGAATATGAATCTATCTAAATTATTGTCTATAAACATCAAACTAACAATTATTGACTGTCTTTTTCTTTAATTAAAGCTATTCCATGTTCGTAGCTCTTACAAAAATTCAAACTTCCAGCCTTGAGGTCACTGATAATGATGGAAAGATTTCCACAGGATGATAGAAATGCATTTGACCTCTTGCTCTTAGAGATATCTAGTCTAGGTTGCAGTGGCACAATTCTTGACTATCTTTCTCAAGTTCTGCAGATGAAGTCCACTCAACATGAAAAGGCTCCCAGAAACCCATTTCTCAATTATAGAACAGTATGGCTTGTTAAAGGGATTTCAAGTATTTTTTTGTTGGACCCCATGTGTTCTTAAAAACCTAATGAAGTAATCCCTAATATCCCCATCCCCAGAATCTAGATTCATGGCGAAGAATTTTGCAACAGCTTCAATGCTACACTCAGAACTGCTTCTCACCTGTGACAAGGAATTTTCTCCCTAGGTCAAGCTCATCTTCTTTTCTTTGATGAATTCTCTCAAACAATTTTCCCCACTCCCAAACAGTACCCACCGTTACATATTCACCCACTTTATTACCCCAGGAATTTAGCCAGAATGTGTGATTCTAGATTTCCTCCAAGCACAACTCTTCAGGGTAAATCTGCAGTAATAGAGATGATGTTCCTGGATTGCAGGTGGCTACTATCTCTAGAACATTTGTAAATAAGACTTCTTTAAAATTAGAAGCAAGTGTTTGAGTGGATAATAACATGGTTTCACAAAACTGACCCTATGGAGCTGACAAGAAATCCACATGTATATTCCAGGAGTTGCCTGAACTCAGTCAAATCAATGTGAAAGGCAGGGTTAATCTTAGCCATTCTAACTTTGTACTCAAACAACCAATATATACCACAGTACAGTTTTACCTGTGTGTTAAAGTCTGTTTTGAGTCATTTTTAAAAGGTCTTTATTACTGTCTTTTTTTGCATAACATTTTTTCCTGTACTATTTCTCCAATGTGTTTTATCTAATGTTATCCATGTGTGACTTCTTCCTACTTTTTATTTTCCTCTTTTTTCCCACTTCTCATGTGTCAACACAATGCACACACATACCATTTGCCACTATTTTCATGAGATATTATAATACAAGGAAAAACACTCAGATACATAAAAGCCAAACTGACTATTTTGTGAGGAGAAAAAATGACTATTGGCAATCTAATGTCCTGGTCTCCTTCATCTCTGTGCAATCAGTGACCAACACAGGGTCTGAAATGGACTGACCATCCCTGGGGGGCTGTGAATTAAACTAGCTAATTTTTGAGTCTATGGCAGTATGCAGTTGAAAACCATTCAACTGAATCAATAAGATATTACATGAATTGTTAACAGAAGCCTATTTGAAAGGTAACTTGCAGCTTGTACATAGTGGTTCAAATCACTTGACAGCATGATAACTTCTGTACTAAAGGGTCATATAGGAAAAATCACGTGATCCTGCACAGCCCCCTTGTGTAAACCGTGCCAGGTAAAGAGAGGTAAACAGGAGGCAAAACTAAAGGAGAAAACACAAGGAAGCCTCCTTATCTGCCACTGATGAAGAATTAGCTGTATATTCCTACATACATGAACTAGACCAGGAATACTAAAACAAAACTTACACACAAAAATGTTTACAAAGCCCAAGATGATGATGTGTGTAGTAAGCCAATTATAAGATAAAAGAGTGTTCTGTGAACTACAGTGAACTGAAGACCAATAACTAGAATAACCACATAATCCATCTTTCAATGTGATAGTGAAAGAGGACTATTGAAAATCATGCAAAGAAAACAAAGGCATGAACCAGCACTGTCACCAGCACACTGGCCATGTGGGAGGAGATCTCTTGACTTTCAAATGCTGACAATTACTCCAGTAGCCCTAAACATCACAAAGGCTTAGCAGTCAAAGCTGAGCTTCCTCCCAGCAGCACAAGGACTCCTTCCCAGGTCAAATTTTGTGCTAAATCATTTTGGGAAAAGCTTTAGTCTAAATCCACCAGTCCTCTGCCATTAGAAAAAGATATATTTTATAGTTCTCAAGTCACTAGCTTTAATAAATTCATTATCAGCAACAAAGCCAATCTGCCTTCCCTTTTATTCGGTATGGCTATTATTTCCTATCATGTAACATGCAATATTGTAAGAAATAGATTACATAATAAAATAGGCAATCTAAAATTTTCTTACATTTGCCCTTTTTAAAATAATATACTAGCAGAGAGGGTGATACTGGGTTTCAGAGCTGTTTTACATTACATATAACTTTCAGGATAAAAAAAAAAAATGGCAAAATGCCACTATATTGTACCAGTCGTATACTGCCACTCTGTGACTTTTCTCCTTCAGAGCTAATTCTTGGCTTCCTCTCTGGCACCTGGCCTCTCCAGCGTCTTTTTGTTTACTCCTGTTTTTCCATCTGGCTCTCTGCTACTCCTGTCTGTCTTCTCTGCACTTGTTTCTCTTCTGTTTTATGCCTCTCTCCTGTTTCTCCAAAATTTCTCCCTCCCTTCTAAGGATTTGGCAGACAAAGATCAGCATAATTTTCCATTGTGAGCATTCCCTGCTTCTCGTCTCTTAATAAGCCTTCTCTGTGAATCTCATTGAGTCTATAATTCCGTGGTCCTTCTTGGTGATGGCTGTTATTTTACATGATCAGTGATTACACCTGCTTTTCTTTTATTTTATTTTGATGCCCTGAGTTTGAGACTACTTGAGATATTTGAATTTTCTGGGAATCTGCTTTCTGGATGAGTGCACAGTGAAAACCTTAAAAGAGAAGTGCCTCAAAAAACAGATTCCTTTGGAAATTAATGATCAGCTATACCTAAAATGGCTAACAATTTTTGAATAAGAATTATTTTTTCAGGTTAGGGTTGTAAGATATCACAGAGTTGGGGTCTGTTTTTTGTTTTGTTTTTTTGCTAAGTAGTATGCTTCCATTAAGCCAAATCAAGTCACAATTCCTTAGGATGCCTTGGTGGGAGAGTTTAACAGAGCTGGGAGTAGGAGGATATCTTGAGAATAGCCAGTAAGGGAGTTGGGGAATAGTTTCTTCTTTTTTCTCTTTTTCTTTTCTTTTTTCTTTTCTTTTTTTTTTTTTTTTTTTGGCTTACAAAACTTAATACTGCGGAAATAAGGTATACATAAAACACAATCTTCCAAAAGAGAAGAGTGATCCAAAATAAATTGAGGTGTTCATAAATCTAATAACATAAAACAGTGCATTGCTACAGATAGGTAATCACTCAGGAGAAGCCCTACACAGCAAGCAGGAAGATGCTTTGTCAGCTTATTTGGTGACACAGAACTCTATGATTTTAAATGAGATTATTATGTATCTTGCAAGGGAGGAGAATATTCTGACAGACTAAAGACAAGTGATTCTGAAGAGATGATAGTAGTGTTGGAAGTTTAACTTAGCTCTGATTCAATTAAAAGTGTAAAATCCATTCATACACCAGGAGAGATTCTGAAAATACAGAATAGATATTTTTTGGTTAAAATGAGTTCTCATTTCAGACTACAAACAGAATACATGAAGCCTGTAGGTTAGTTTTTATTCTTAAATTGGCCATATGCCTGAAAGGCTTTCTCTTTCCTTACTGGAGGAACGTCATCATTGCCAGAGCAGTGTCAGTGTGGTCTGGGGCTGGTCATATGCAACAGACATCTGTACATGGGAAGATGAACAGGATAATTCCATCACTAAGTGACTTACCTGTTCCCTTGATATCATACAGCCATGTAAACCCTAAGCATTATAAAAATGTTACATCTTGGTATATGATGTCTAAAACAGACATAAATAAAAAGACAGATTTAGTCATTTGCCATGACTTAGATCAAATATCTTTAAGACTATTGCTCATCCAGTATTTAGGTAAGTACTGTAGGTATAGTGTTTATAATTTCAGGGAAAAGGGAGATTATGATGTAGTAAAGCCTCAAGTTCATAACCATCTCTTTTGCTTAAGGATTTAAAATTACAAGATTACTAATGTCTAATCTTATAACCATAATATTAATTTTAAGGTTGCAGTGACAACAAGTGGTTAAAGAAAAGGTGGCCTTAAGGACAGCTGGTCTTTTGGAAATGTTCCAAAGTAAAAGTAAATAATGGCAAGGATACATAATCTTTTCTATAAAGATATAGAAAAAACTTTTTAAACATTCAGGCTGTTGGTAAGGACATCTAAAAGTTCATTAGAAAAAAAAAAAAAAACAAATATTGCCTGACTGTAAGTCTTTTTGCCCTGCACTGATGCTCACTGAGGTGCAGGTTTTGAATGATATGCATTTGCATTATCCCTAAACATTTCTAGAATAATTTGAAAATGCCATGTTCTTGGACTATGTGCACCTTCTGTAAATATCAGGCTAGAAAACTTATGGCAGAGTACAGGGAAAGACTTTTTTCTCTTTGTTTTAGATCTAGTCTTGCACCTTAACACCTTTAAAAAAAAAAATGGGTGGGGGCAAAGAAAATCACATTAGCAGAAACACAGAGAAACCTCAAGATGGCACATTTTAAATGTAAAGAAACAAAGATCTCTTCCCTCCCTTTCCCCCATCTCTACCCAACTCCACCTTTTCTACAAAAATGTAGACAACCAATTAAACATAGAAATGTGTAACCCAAATAGGCTGAGCTTTAACTTGAAGAGTTCTGTGCTATTTTCTTGTAGCTAAGCATAGCCAAAAGAATCCCCTCATACTTCTGGTAGAGGGAAAAGAAGACAAACCATTTTGAAATACACAGAAGCACTCTGTTCTTCTTAACAAGGCCTGCCCTCAGGAGAAATGATTTAACAATTTAGAGCAAACCTGATGAGTTTTATCAGAGCCTGACTTACTTGGGAGAACTAAAATACCCAACGCCAGCCCTTTCTAACCATCCTGTTGCACGTAGGGGTGAAAAAAACAACCAACTAAAAAGCACTGGTGAAGTTCACAGTCCAGGGTCACAAGCTCACTAAAAGACTGAGGCCTAATCATAGGACTAGAGAGCACTCACCCTCCCCCATGCTTTATCACTGCATCACTAAATGCCTGTCTACAGTAGGTCATTTTAGCCAGTCCACCATGTACACCTTACAATGAAAAATTGCAAGTCACACTAAAAGACTGAACCACACGGTTTGAAGAGAAAAACTGAACAGAATCAGATATGACAGGAATGCTGCAATTATCAGATCAAGAATTTATGATTAACTTACTAGGGATTTAATTGGAAAAGGCAGGCACAAATGAGTAATTTAAGCAGAGAAATGGACATTGTAATAAAGGACAAAAAAGAAATTCTAGAGATCAAAACATTGCAGCAGAAATGATAAATGCCTCTGTTGGGCCCATTAGTAGACTGGACTTGGCTGAGTAAAGAATCTCTGTGCTTAAAAATATGACAATAAAAACTTCCAACCCTGAAAAGCAAAAATAAAAAAAGACTTAAAAAAAAAAAAAAGCACAACAGAATATCCAAGAATCGTGGGACAACCACAAAAGATGTGACATATTTGTAATAGGAACACCAAAAAGAGAACAGAGAGAAAGGGACAGAGCTGATTCAGTGTCTAAGGAAAGTCTGCTTCTCATAGATAGAACCCAAGGCATCCTCACAGGTAGAAAGGGAAAAAAAAGGGGCAAACTCACTCCTTTAAGCCCTTTTATAGAAACAATAATCCCATTCAGAAGAGTGGAGCCTACGTGATTTAATCTTTCCCCAAAGGCCCCACCTTTTAACACTATTGTTAGAGCAGTACAATAGCTGGAGATTGTCGCCAAAATAATTGAAGAAAACAAGTAAGGTTTTAGTAAAAAAACAAAAGAAGAAAATATTTATTAATGACTTGCATGGCAAGCCAGGCCCCATCCTAGCAACTGTAGGCACCATAGAAAGCACAGCCTCTAAATTTTATACCCAACTTTGAGGAGTATTGCTGCTTCCTAGAAGTGTCCCAGCATCTTAATTAACTGCTCTCAAAACACCAACCTGCAAGGTCTTAATAACCCACCTGCAGGGTCTTGATCAGGCTCATTCCCAGAATAGTTCAAAACAGCCTAACCTTATCCATCATCTGCCCTGTTCATATCTAGCTAGCTACCTAACACATTGGGAATTAAGTTCTAGCATGAATCCATTACTATAGTTGGAGACTTCAACACTTCCCTATAATATTTTTATATATTGTTGGGTTATCAAGTGAGATTATCAAGTGAGATTTACTACATATAAGCAAAGTTAATTCAACAGCTAAAAATAAATAGATACAATCCATCACATTAATAAGCTAAAGATTAGAAATCACATGATCATATCAACAAATGCAGAAAAAGCAGTCAACACAATCCAACAAATATTCATGATACCAACTCTCAGCAAACTAAGAATAGAAGGGAACTTGCCTAACTTGATAAAAAAAAAAAAAAAGAAACTACAAACACATACATTTAATAAATTTAATAGTGAAAAAAAATTAAAACTTTCCCCACTATAATCAAGAAAAGGCAGGTATGTCACCTCTCATCACTGCTTTTCAATATGTTACTGGAAGTTCTGACTAATACAATAAAACAAGAAAAGGAATCAAAAAGTATACACATTTGTAAGGAAGAAATAAAATTATCTTTGCAGATGACATAAACATCAACATAGAAAATCCAAAAGAATAAAAATAAATTCCTAAAACTAATAAGTGATTATACCAAGATTGAAGGATACCCACTTAACTACCTAAAATTAATCACTTTCCTATATGACAGAAATAAGTATGTGGAACTTGAAATTAAAAACCCATTACCATTTACAATCGCACCCCAAATTCAAATACTTAGATATAAATGTAATAAAATATGAGCAAGATCTACATGAGGAAAACTACAAAGTTCTGTTGAAAGAAATCAGAGAAGAAATTTTTAAATGAAGAGCTATTCCATATTCGTGATTAGGAAGACTCAACAAACATTGTCAGAGTGTCACTTGTTCTGTAGATTCAACACAATCCCAATCTAAATTCCAGTGTTGAGTGTATACCAACAAAATGATTCTAAAGTTTATATTAAGAGGTACAAGACCCAGAATAGCCAACTCTATATTAAAGAAAAGCAAATATCGGCCTGGCATTAACTTACTTCCAGCCTTACCACAAAATGGAGAAACACACACCACAGGTCCTCACTGTTAAATTGGAACTTCCGGATGAGCACACCCGTGCATCAAGGGAAGTTGGACTCAGTGGAAATCAACCCGGGTGGAGGGGGTAAAGCAGAGGATCAAAACTACCTAACAAGTACTGCGAACACGATTTGAGTGACACCTTTAGCTGGGACTCAAGCATTACAGAAGTGATCCATGTAACCCAAAACATTAGTACCCCTTCAATATTTTGAAATAACAAAAGATTTACTATCAAGCTACTATCATCCAGTGAAGTATTGAGGAAGGAATAGATCAATATACCAGAACAGAGCCTAGAAATAGTCTCATGTGAGTATAGTCAATTGATCTTTTAACAAAACAGCAAAGGCAATACAGCAGAACAGAGATAGTCATCTCAACAAACAGTGCTAACACCTGGGCACACACACGTGAAAATGAGGGATGGAAACCCAGACTTTACTCTTTTTACAAAAACTAACTCAAAATGGATCACTAAGTGTAAAGTGCAAAACTATAAAACTCCTAGAAAATAACATAGGAGAAAATCTTGTGTATAACAAATTTTTTTACTTTTTAGATACAATACTAAAGGCACAATACATGAAATACATAATTTCATGAGCTGATGAGCTGAACTGTATTGAAATCAAATTTTTCTGTGCTGCAAAAGACAGTCAAGAGAATAAAAGGAGAAGACAGCAAAAAAAGCATATCTAATAAAAGGCTATCATCCAAAATATATATAAAAAAAAAAAACTTAAAATTCAACAATAAAGAAAACAAGCAACCTGGGCAAAGACCTTAGCATTAGCAGACAACTCAGCAAAAAATGCACCATTGTCAACTGAGCAGAGGGAAGGACCATGTGTATCATATGTCATCAGGGAAATGAAACTTAAAACAATGAGATACCACCAGGCACCTATTACATAGAATGACCAAAATCCACAAGCCCGATGATACCCAACAGAGGCGCAGACGTGCAACAACAGGACTCCCGCGTCACTGCCAGGCGGGGAGGAAAAACGTGCAAAAACAGCACGGTGTGGCGGTTTCTTATCAAACTGAACACACTTGCCATACAATCCAGCAATCATGCTAACTGGCATTTACCCAAAGGAGTTGAAAATTTATGTCCACACAGATGTTTACAGCAGCTTTATTCATAATCGCAAAAACGTAAAAGCAGCTGAGACGTCTTCAGCTGCTCCCGGGGCAGCAGGGGATCGGGGCTGAGAAGAAATGCGCTGTGAAGCCTTGAAAGGCGCGGGAAACGCCACGCGATCCCGTGAAGAAAAGCCTCAGAGGCCGCGCGCCGGGACTCCAGCTACCTGAACGTCCGGAATCGGCAAACCGCGGGAAAAATTCGCGGTCACCAGGGGTTGCTCACAGGACCGAGGATGAACAGGTTGGCGCGGAGGACATCCAGGGCAGAAAACTGCCATTTGGCAACGCAGCAGTGCGCGCTGAGACAGAGAGTGCGAGTTCTCACACGCCTGTCAGACGCGCGGAACGCAGGACGACGCCAGAGCAGCCGGGTGGGAGGTGCAGCCTCGCGAGAGCGCGTGCGGATGAGATCAGACGGGATGAGACCAGAGGAGACCAACGCTGCGCCTGGCAGTGCACCCGCCAGGCGGGACGCAGGGCAGGGCGTGCCTTGTGTGGGAACTCTCTGTACTTCACACTTGGTTTGCTTCAAAACTAAAGCTGCTCTAAAAAAATTGTTTATTAATTTAAAATCAATACAATCAGGCAAAAGTCTGGGAAATATGATATGAGCATTGTCTCAAATATCTCTTTCAATCATGTATCAATAACCAGGAACAAACGATAGTAACTTCTTGGTGAAGAAACGCAGCAGATACGGCCTTGATAATCAAGTGATATTTGACATTTGACAACAACAATACATGACCAAGTAATCAAAGTTAATTATCTTCCTAATGAGACATCAGCCTCACGCACCCAGGCGGTAAGCGCTGAAGACACACATTGCTGCTATGGTATTCTCACCTGAAACGCATAATTTTATTTATTCATTTATTTTTATGTTATTTTTTTTTTGAACAAGAGTCTCAAGCTGTCGCCCTCAGTAGAGTGCTATAGCATCATAGGTCACAGCAACCTCCAACTCTTGGGCTTAAGCAATTCTCCTCCCTCAGCCTCCCAAGTAGCTGAGACTACAGGCGCCCGCCACAACGCCCGGCTATTTTTTGTTGCAGTTGTCATTGTTGTTTAGCTGGCAGGGGCCTTGTTGGAAACATGGGCGCTCAGCCGTTAAATGCATAATTTTAATCTAATAATGACAAAGCATCAGACTAAACCAATTTTGAAGACATTCTACATAATGACCAGTCAGTACAAATTAAAAGTGTCGAGGGAAAAGATGGAAAAGTGAGGAAACCTCAAAAATTGTAGAAATTAAGGAGACACAACTAGATTGGAAACTGAAACCAAAAATAGACAATAAGGGAAAACAGGGAAAATTTGAAAGAATCTGTAGTTTAGTTAATATTAATGTACCAATATTAATTTCCTGGTTTTGTTAACTGTACAGAACTACGATTATGTAATTTTTTTTACTTGGATGAAGAGATGAAGCTGGGGAAGCTGGGTGGAAGAAAATATGTTAACATCATATTGGTTTTTATAACTTTCCTGTACATTTAAAATTCTTTCAAAGTAAAAAATTTTTTAAAAGCATGTTTTTAATGTTTGTTTTCAGTCCATTATGTTTAAGAGTGTCAGCTGTACTAGGAAGATCATCTTATTCACCATATTCTCAAATTTGAAAGCCAAGCCTTAACATTTTCAAGACATTTTTATCAACTTTCTCTCCTAACCTATTTTGGGATATCCTTCTTTGCCTGCTTTAATTTAAGAACATGTTCTTTTTCTATATATTATATCTCCTACAGATTCCAACTTAATTTTAGCTTCTGAAGCTTATTCTGCTATTCTTTTATACTTGCCTTCTTTAATTACCTGAATCAGAAAATCCATTGCTGTTAAAACTGAAGTTAGAAGATCAGGATTAGCAGTCCAGTTTCATCACTTACAATCATGTTAGTCTCAGCAGAATGACAATAATAATCATGGTAGTACCTAGTCTCACCTCCCCAAAAGCTGTTATGAGAATCAGCCCTCTCTTTTTGCTGCATTCTCTTACATCATACTCTATGGATTTTTCCCTACTGTATTGACTCTTCCTTCCCAATTTCTTATTCTTCAACTCACTGCTCAAACATCAGTTGTTACAAAGGTTCCCTCCCCGTACTCTTTTTTTTTTTTTTTTAATGTTTTATTGCTTTTCTTTTGGTAATAAAAGGCCATTAGTCCCCTCTCCTGACTTTAAATAATCACATACTTGATTATTGAAATGATTCCCAAATATATACCTACATTCTCAGAGCTTTGCCCCAAGCTCCACATTTGTATATTCAAGCACCATGTGAATATCCCCACTTGGGTATATTAAAAGCATCTTAAGTAAAACATGCTCTAAACTGAGCTTTTTATTGCTTTCAAAAGTTAACTCCAATATCTTAATTGTCTGACATAGGGGATTTATTAATTAAATACTGAAAATACTTAATGCAATGTAATGATTTTAATTAATGATTTAAATGAATATTTACTAATGTGGAAGATATCTTCACCATACTGTTAATTTTTAAAAGCAAATTAAACAACAATATGTGTAGTATGCTTTATGTGCAGTACAAATTTGAACACATCTCTCTACAGACTAATTACTTTAAATGACTCTCCATAATTTACAAAATAATTCTGGACCAAAAAAAAAATGTTTAACTTTCCTACAATTAAGACCTGTTTATCTCTCCAGCTCCTCTCCCCCACCCCTCTTTCTCTTCTTCCCCTCCCCTCCCCTCCTCTCTCCCCCCTCCTCTCTTTTCCACTCTTCTCTCTCTCTCTCTTTCTTTCTCTCTCTCTCTCTCTCACACACACACACACACACACACACACACACTTGCACTACTAGAATACTCCCCAGAACCACATACACATATGCATCTACACCTATGCCATTTTCGTTGCTCAAAGTAGCTTTTTCCTCTTCACTCACCTCTGAAAACCCTCTTAGGCCCCACATGCTCCAGGAAGGTTTCTCTGACACCACTTTTTTTGTGTGTGTGTGTGCTATTTCTTTTTTTTTTTTTTTTTTCTTTTTTTCTTTTTTTTGTGCTCTTTCTCTTTTTTTTCTCTTTTTTTCTTTTTCTTTATTTATTTTTGTGCTATTTCTGTGCCTTATCTAGACAGCTATTAGTTCATATTTTGTACTATAATTATTTCCTTCAATGCCAATTGATCTTAAAAGACCATGGGTTTCTTGAGAATGGAAAACTGACCCTCAGCACTTGTCTTTGTGACTCACTCACATTAGTGACAGTGTAAATAGTTGTGGAACTGAAATTAGAGGGCAGGTAAAAGTATCTGATATACCACAGGAAGAGAGCTCTGAAAGGAAAGAACCATTGCTATTTACATTCCTGGAATAACATACTGACTTTTTAAGTCAGCATCATGAAGAACAAACTCTTTAAAGGGGGTTCCTTACTTAGATTTACATAGTCCCGGTATCTAAATCTCTTTAATCCAATAGCAAAGTAAATAAGATCTTTTAAGAACAGGTGTCTATGTATAAACATAGAGCTCCTTATTCCAGACTCCTGTAAAAACAAAAGTATTAGGAATTAAGGACTCTGTAATGAAAACTTTATAATATTTTTTAATTTCAGATTAATATGAGGGCACAAATGTTTAGGTTACATAGTTTTTGTTTCTAAAGTAAAGTTCAAGTTGTATTTTCTACCTGAACCCTTCACCCAGGGGTATGCTGAACACCCTCACAATGCACACTGAGATGAGAACTTGTGATTTTTATTCTCATCTTACATAACTGGAATTTTCCTAAAGTTTAAATCAAAACATAACTACAACTTAACTCCACCAGTATAATATTCATATTATACTCCACCCCTCAACAAACTTCTGAAATCCCTGAGGGCTGGCTCACATGCACTCCAGGCAGAGTGGAATAGTGTGAAGCGTGACATGGAGAGACTGGTTTTTAATGTCAGCATCTAAAGCAAAACCAAAAAAAATGACAGTATCATCAGAAATGCCTTTATGTTTTTTGTACTGACCACTGCCACATGCATGGTTTTGTGTATACAACCCAGGTACAAACATGCTCACACAAACATTTCATGTGTATTACAATTTTCAGTGTGTAATTCCACCTGAAGACTATATTCAGAAATTGTTATTCAGGAATTCCTCTGCTTAGAACATTTCAGCAAATTAATGAATGTTCTATTCTGTTTACCTTTCATGTTCATCTTTGTCCTTTTCATCTTTCATGGAGGATTTCATCTGTTCAGCTAACTCTCCCTGGGCCCTCAGTTAATCATTTCCCCTCCAGGAGGCCCAGAGGATCACCCATTTCCCTGGAAATATTTTATTTCTGCCATTGATCAGGGAGCCCTTAACATCTTTCCTATACATTTAAAATAAGTTTAAACTTGCAATAATCACTGTTGACTTGAGTAATTCTATTCATTGCTCTGGGGCTTAAGTTTAATGAATAAAATGGTAAACTGGCACTTGCTACTATTTAAATTTTTGTCTTCCCTTTTGTTTTTTCACCAATATTTTTAGCCATCTAGAATACATGCATAACTAGCCTTACTCTGCCCCAACTTTTCCTATCAGTCTTCAGCCTCCATATTCCTGGTTAGATAAGCCCCAATCTCTGGGGCTAAGGGAGTTAGTTCTCTCTGGGATCCTATAACATTCTGTTTCTAGGTTTGCTAAGTTTTAAGCCCAATCACTCAACAGATTGTCTTTGAACTGTCTCTATCAATTGATTTCTGTGACAGATTGTTTTCTTCAAATAAATTCTATAAAATCCCAGCCATGACAGTAGATTCCTGAATCTCTGCCTCTTCCTAGAGCATTGTCTCTTTAGGGACGTAAGCTGCGATGCTTTGGTGGAAGGAGTCCTTTCCTAAATCAGGAAGAGCTGAAACAAATTCCATTTGGACAGCCTTAAGACTTCCTATGTCCACCCTTGATCTTCCCACGGTAGTAGTGGCCACTGAGAAATACATTAACAAGGTCACTATTAAATCCCTTCTGCCCAAATCAAGCAGATTATATGGGTGCAATAGAATCAGGGTCCCCTATATACTTATCATGAGCATTTTTCCTTCTAATGTATCTAAACTCCAAGCCCTCGCTCCTCCCCACCTTCACATAAACCCTGGGCCTCTACCTGCCTTCAAGGAGCACACTTAATTCTTTTCAAGTCTTTGTGAAATTTAGAATTTTGTTAAGAGGCTCTTGCTGCACTGTCTACCCTTCTGTGAACTGATAGGGTTTGCTTCATCATGCCCAAAGAACTGTTTATTTCCTTCCTTAAAAATAACTCACATGAAGAAATTCTTGCCAGCTGTTTTTTCCTTCCAAAATTATTTATTTATATTTTAATTTATAAATATTCTATCATTATTTAGTGCCTCTGGGCACATTTGCAAAATTAAAAACACAATATAAAAAATATGTATCGTGAAAACTGTGTTGTTGTTTTTTTAAAAAAAGAACATCGACTCTGTCTGCCTTAAACCCCTTCAAGCAAAACCTCTACATAAGCAGATGGTCACTGTTCTGCATCATGAAAGGAACTTGGAATTTCCCTAAAATCAGTGCCATGAACTAGTTCAAGGAGGAAAAGCTCCTGGCTAAGAGGAAAGGGGTGTAACCTTGTAAATTCAACAACTGTGGTGCTAGAATCTGGCACCCAGTTTCTAAGTATTCCATGTATTCTGTCTCAAAAGCTCAATAATATAAATGCTACTTGTGCGTGACTTGTCGAGTGAGCACTCAATAAACAAATAGTGGTTTCCTTTCACTATGCCCACCATTTAATTCCCAGCACTCCAAATTCACTTACTCTGGTCATCATATCTGGAATCCCTCTTTTTCTTCTTCAGCCTTGCTTGTGCTCTCTTTTTTATCTAAAGAACAGGATATAGAAAAACTTTCTTCTGTTAGTGTACTCATGTGTGTTGGATAATCTGTAAAGTTGTGAAAATATATCTGAGCATTTATTAGCCAGGTTTTCTGGTTCAAGTGTATACATTAAAAGCTATAAATGTTCAAAAGTACAATGTATGCATAAAAGTTAAAGTCCCTGTGGATTATATCTGATAAATCCTATGAAAAGTCATACAACAAGTTCAGCTGACTGAAGAGAAATACCGGTTACCTCTGAGAAAATACATACATCCCTTACAGCAGGAAAAAGTGCATATGTGCATCCACTTTCCATAGACTCTTAAGTCAGGGTAAAAGTTCAATATGATTTTCTAAGAATTTACTGTAGCTATTATATAATCAGCTTTCATTAGAAAAGAGGAATAGAAGAAGCAGAAAATAAGATTTCTGCCCTTAAAGAGCTTTTAATCCTACAGAAAGGATATATGATTCTCTTCCTGGAGTATTAAGCAGGTGTATTTCACTTGGATTGTAGCTCTGACACATGTGCACCTTCCCTGAAATGCCTCTCCTGAGAGAATAAGAGTGCACATAGTTACCACCTGAACCTGGACTTTAGAACTAACCCAGACTGTCCTGGACAACCCCGGCGTACGGTTACCCTTAGCACAAGTATCATAGTGAGTCCCTCTCTCCCCTGAGGTTTGCTCCTGCACAGAACAACCCAGCAAATATACTCTGAAGGTGTTTAACCAAGCAGCCTACAGCTAACAGGGGGACGGAGGAGAGGGGACCTTGAGGGAATGGCGATTGCTTTGTTTTTCTTTTCCATTTTTCTCCTGCTGCTGACTGCTGCTTTTGAATGTTCTAGTTCATAGATGTGTACTTCTAGTTGTGCATGTTTTGACCAAAATTTTTGGACTGGGTGATCCATTGGTCTCTAAAACTCAATGCCCCACTCTTGTCCAAATAGAAAAAGAAAGCAAGATCACCTGGGCCTGCCCCTTGATTGGAGGCAGGAGCAAAGCAGCTTTTCTTAGGAGTGGACTACCTGAGACCATCACACTTTATTCACAGTTGGCAAGAGCATCACACTTTATTCCAGCTACTCAGACATAAGTTCTATGATCAACATGGTCACATATCTTCTCCTGTCTTATGCCACCTGCCATCAGCCCTGGTGCCTTTCGTAAAGCAAGTAGTCAATAGCTTTTGGGTAAATGCATAAGGCAGTAGCTACAGCTAGAGACAGAAGCTTATGGACACCAACTGTCACTACCCCCACCTCAGAGAAATATCCCTCAAAAGAGCAAGTCAATTTCCTAGCCTTTGCTTGTAACCCTAAAGCACATTGTTTTCTCATGTGTCTCAAAATATTTAATGCAATCAGTGAAACTTTTTATTTAATGCATAGCATCCCATTTTTACTTCATAAGCACATCTGTGCCTTCCTTCTTTTAGCAAAATCATTTAACAAATACTTATGCGCCTACTGTGTGCCAATCACCATTCTAGATATTTGGGGATAGATTCAGCAATGAGCAAAACATGGAAACTGGCTGGCCTTATGGAGCTTACAATTGTTCATTCATTTTATAATCACAAAGCAAGTGCCCACATCAGTGATTTTCAACTGGTGTGCCATGAGAGGATCTGAGGTGTGCCAGGAAATTTTTTAAAGATCATTCATTAAATTATTTTCAAAAGAAGTTCAAAGCAAGGCAAGCATATGTTTTTCCTTCTTTTTGGTCAACATAATTTCAGTTTGCTGTGGGGGTTCAACTATAGGTTCAAGTGTGCCATGAGATAGAAAAGGCTGAAAAACACAGGTTGCAAGTCTCTCATGAATTTGTCATGAGTGAAGTGTGATCCCCAACCTTCAGAAAGTTAGACTCTACTGAAGATGCCTTTAAAGAATACCAGTAACCGATTTACAGAGGGCGTCAGGAGAAGATGTAAGCAAAGTGCTCTGACTGTGGAAGACAAGAATATCCGAGGGTAATACGGGTTAAGGAAGGCTGCTCCAAAGAAGTGGCATTCTCCCAGGAGGCTCATAAACCTATACTCTCTGTATTTGTTATAAGCTTCTGTAAGTTTTGTAGGTGGAAGAAAAAACTTTAATGACAAGTAGAAAATAAATACACTTTTGAAGCAGTCTAAATAAGCCTTTTTGGGTGTGAGCTTCTCAATAAAGTAGCATGCATTTCATTTTCCTAACCATCCATGTTAGCACCTGGCCAGGATACTAACTGGCAAATTCACACTGTTTCCAGAGTTTCGGGATCTGCTGTATAAGCATTATGTATAACAGCATTTAATCTTCCTGACAGTCTTGTGAGGTTGGTGACTATTATTAACTACATTATAATATGAGAAAACCGAGGCATGGAGAAGTTAAACTAACTTGTCCAAAATCATACAGCTAGCAAATGACAGAGCTAGGATTCAGTCAGTCTAGCTCCCAAGTCAGAGGTTTCCTCTTCTGTGCTGTGTTGTCTCTCTGTTAATATGATGAAAAACAATTTATTGAGAGGTAGTAATGAGTGATAATGCTTTCACCTTCCAATAAAACACAAATGTGAAACAGCAGGAAGGAAGTAACTGAAGCATCATCTTGCAGTGGTTGAGTCACGGAGGGAGACATGTGTGGGGTGAGGTATTTTTTGATGCCTCTCACATTACCTACTATCTCCAGATGTATGGTCTCCCTGAAAACATGAGGTGCAGCACAGATGTGCTTGAAAGAAAAGGTTGAATCCTGTAATGCCATGGTGAGCCCAGATGTGTGAGCTGTACCACAGCAGATCCTAGTGGCCAGGACATAAACAGAGCACTCTGGAGAGGAAGGGAGGAGGTGCCAGAGCAGATGCACGGACCATCCAAAAGGGTCTGGAAAGTGCTGGAAGCTATCTGAGCACCTCACAACTTTGCCTAATGTCCACTTTAAATATATATCACTTGTTAAAATCGGCAAATGCTTATAGGTTACCTATAAAGGCCTCTGCTGTCTTGGAAGGTTGAGCCAGTCTCCCACCCGAACCCCCAGGAAGCTACTAACATTTGGAGAACTGACTCTTTGTTGGGTCTTTGTGGGATTTTCCACAGGGAGATTCTAGTGGTGGCGAAGGTGGTGGTGGTTCTCCTAGTTGGATTAAATTCAGAATACTCCATATTATATTGTTTTGAAGATTCAGTTTCTTTGGGTCACAAGTGTCCTGGATAATAACTTTGACCATATTAATACAAAAACATTTCCCAGGTGTGAGCTACCTCTCTCCAGGTATATGTTCCAGGGACATATATTAATACAACATGTTTGTATTACCCAAAACACTTCCTGGGTATTCCTGGAGAGAGGTAGCTCACAGCTGGGGAATGTTTTTGTATTAATATGGTATATGTCCCTGGAGAGAGGTAGCTCTCTCATCATAACTTCCCTTCATATTATTCCTGTTTTTCAGTACAGAAACTAATCTTGACTGAATTGGGAACATCCGCTCAACTTCTAATCCTCTCATCTCTGCATTCACCATCAGATTACAACAGTAATATGGATAATAATGGTATCAACTTAAAATGTGTAGACTTTATAGACTTCAAATTGCTTTATAGATATTGTTAATTACACACACACACACACCCCTCCAGAATATAGATATTATTACATCGTTTTTCTAAAGACATCCCAAAGACTATCAGGAAAAAGGCTTGGAATAAGTATGTTGTCCAAGGTCAAATATGGCATAGCAGAGTAGGAGGCCTGGGTCCAGCCTTTCCCTAGAACCATGCAAATGACACTTTTGCCTTTCATTTTCTCTCTCCTAATTTTGGTGATTAGTTTATTCTATCTCAGGGAATCTTTTCTAAAATATATATTCTCTTCCAGTACCAAGCAGTTTTCTTCTGGTATTTTTTGTTTCATTTGGAAGCCCAAAAATTATCCTGTTCAAGACTGATAAGAACAATGCTTCAGATAATAGTTCCACTAAGAAATGTTATTAACTCAACATCAAAATGTTAATGCTATGTTTTGTCAACTTTTAAAGTGGCTCCCTCTCATAATTTCCATAAATATCTCATCTCTAAGCAGCCATCAGCCCCTTCCCATCTCTTGGAAAGTGAGTGAGGTTGTCTGGGTTGTCAGTGTAACTGTCGAGCACTGTTGGCAGGTAGAGGGGGGTGACCAGAAGTCAGCTATCCACAGCACAGTCCCACAGCCTAACATTTCCAAGAGTGACCACACGTGGCAATTGAAAACACTAAAAAGGAAACCTGATTCTACTCAGTTAAACAGTTCAGAAGCATTGGGTCACTTACCTCACTCTTTCACTTGGTTTTATGTCATTGGTAAAACATTACATAACTGTTAAATGTGTATCATTTCAGTAAACTTCGTTTTAAACAGGTGCCTGTAGGCTGCCTTAGCAACCTCACCACTGTCGGTGCCTCTGTGGCACCCTGTTACCTTTGTGGGTGCCACCATGGCACCCCATCACCACACGAATGAAACAGCTGGGACATGGATTAGAAGTAAAAATGCTTGCAAGAGGTACAGGGAAGCCCCAAGTAACCTCAGTCATGGCCTTTTATTGAGGCATCATACAACAAGTGTAGGGACCCACGTACAGGAGCTATGTGCTTAATGATTCCTATGTGCTGTGCTCTTTCCCCACGGGCTCAACTCCCACCTTGATGCATCACAAATATTCAAGGTCCAACACCTGCTTGCTGACTAGTGACTGATCTTACTTCATTAAAGTACTCAGTTGCTTGAGGGCTTGTCTCCGGGCTCCAAAACATCTCCATGCTGGCTGGGAGATTGTCCCGCTCCCAGCGCCTCCCTCAAGAACCGGTGACGGCGCCTACAAGCCTAGTGCTCATTCTCCTACACATCACAGTGTGTAGTACTCTTTGCTTCTACTTGAAAATGGATTCCGAGTCTCAAACACCCAGCTGACCACACTGCCTGCCTCTGCTGCTGGTCACTCTTGCCCTCTCTCTCTCTTTGCCGCAGGCCTCAGAAACAGGCTCTTAGTTTGTGATGGGTTAAGCTGATAAATAATTAAGATCAGACTATCTAATGCATATAGGCTGAGGGATTTTTTTTCCTGCCCAAGTGGACATCAAGAGATGCAGTGGCAAATTCACCCTCAACTCGCCATAGGTTAGAAGACTCTACTTTGATTCCTTTCCTTCCAGGCCTGGGAGCACAGTTAGTTCTGGCCATCTTCTCTGTAAGCTGTTCCTCTGCTGTGAATGGGTTTATTTTTTGCTCTAAGTACTTTTACTTCCAACTGCTTTACATTTTATTTTGGCTCCAGAAACTGCTGGTGGAAACTACCGGAAGCAAAATTAAACCCAGGACTACCTATTTTTGTACAGCCAGACTGTCCTCTAGCTCTTGTCCCCTTGTAACCTAATATAACATTCTTCATTTTTTCCTAATCATTCCCCTTCCTTTGATTATAGAAGAAGCTAAACAAAACTTTAGGATCGATTTTAAATTTGAGAAAAATACATTCTGGATGTTCATTCATACCAGAAGGTGAGGGTGCCCTCTGCTGGTGAGGAAGCACTACACAACAGCTCAACTCCATTACCTGGAGCTGCCGGGGACGCCATGGAACAGGAGACATGTCCCCCAAGGAACACTTCCTGGGAGAATCTCCAGGAGGAGCCTTTAAGAACGAGTGCTAAGGAAGCTTCCCCACGGCTTCCCAGGCCCTCCATTAGCACACCTTAGACTCAGGGCAACAGATAATTTAACTTGATTGCTGGCCTGTGATACCAGTCAGCCTCCACGAAGGGTCACACTGTTGACTTCAGGCCAAACCCTTACTGTTTTGTCATTATTTATGCTTTCCTTGAACATTAGATATTAGTTCATCCATCTGGAGAAGGCAAGAAGTCATTTTGGGGTTTTCTTTTCCTTACAAGATGGAATATCGGTAGGAGCAATAATCTTTTCAATGCCCAATTCCCTATGAAAACTGCCCCTAGTCTGAAATGGGTCACCTGGGGCCTGGAATGTGCCATATTTAAGGTCTCAAATGCCCTCTCCTCACATTCCTTATTATTTGTCCTTAGCAATGGTGCTGGTATCTCAGTTTCCTATCCTATCGTCACTGCCTAGTTCAGGCTTGTCTGTCGTCTCTCAGAAGAACGCCTACAACCACCCCCACCTGCAGTCTTCTCACACTCAAAAGCCTCTGCCAAAGAGTTTCCAAGATTCTCTTTATAAACCACAGGACTTCCCATGCTACTCCCTACTTAAAACCCTACTGCTGTCCCTCATTACCCACAGGATAAAATCCAGGCTTCTTCACACTTCCTACTACCCTCTGCCCTGCCCTAAACTCAGCAAGATGATACTGTTGGGGTTTCCTATGGTTCCTCCCACTTCTGCTTCTGTGCTGTGTTCAAGTTGTACCCTACACCTAGAATGCCCTTCTCAGCCTTAGACTCTCTTTGGTTGCTTGGTTAACTCCTACTTATCCTTTTTTACCTTTTGAGACATAGTTTCACTCTATGCCCTGAGGTCATAGCTCACAGCAACCTCAAACTCCTGGGTGCAAGTAATCCTCCTACTTCATTCAGCCTCCCAAGTAGCTGGGACTATAGGTGTCTGACACAAAGCTCAGCTAATTTTTCTATTTTTTGTAGTGATGGGGTATCACTCTTACTCAGGCTGGTCTCGAACTCCTGAGCACCAGGAATCCTCCTACTTTGACTTTTGAGTGCTGGGATTGCAGACGTGAGCCACCATGTCCAACCTCCTACTTATCATTCTAAGCTGATCCAGATCCCCCTGCCTGAACACCACCAACCCTCTCAGCTGCATTAGTACAACTGCAATTGATTATTGCAGTTCATTCACTGTGATATAATTATCTTTGCCTCCTTATTAGACCTTAATGATAGGAATGTTTTATTCATCTTAGAATCTCCATCTTTGTGAAATGGATGAATTTATGAGGTGTGCAACTATGAGTCCAGTACTCGTCAGTACCACAGCCCTTCCTCAATCTATATCACCCTATCAGGACCCTGGTTCCCCAGATCATCCTCTTCACCCAAGAGAGTAACTGAAGTCTGGATATCAAGGGACACTATTTATAAACCCATGCCTAAGAAGCAAAGTAGAGATACTCTTGGACTGCTCCCTATGACTAGAGGCTCTCACTGTCTCTGGTAAACAGAAGCCTTAGAGAGGTCCTGGTGGGTAAGACCTCCTTCCCATCATGGAATCCAGACCAGCAGTAGCAGACATTTTAAGACAAGAAGTACCTGTGTTACTCTTTCTGCCAAAAAGTCTTCAATAGTTCCCTGACACTTCTAGAACAAAGTTTAAATTCACCTGCCTAGAGTTTAACATCATGTATTTAACATTTGCATTGTTCTTTATGGATATTAAATATCTTATATTTTGGTTACTTCTTCCAAACATGGGTACCATGTTGATAGTCTAATTGAAAGCTTACAAAGGTCAGTATCATGTCCTTATAATTTTGCATGTCTCCCTAACTTCAAATCTTGCCTATTATCATAAACATTTGCTGATTTGGGGGCTCAATACAGGAAAAAAAAAATCAAAATAAGCCCAAATCTTCATACTTTATCTGAAATGAGTTCTATTCATCCATCTTCTTCAAAAAGACATATAATTTTGTGTTGAAGTAATAACACCTCTCCTGACATAGCTAGGAAGGAAAAAAATGACTATGTTAGATTAATAAACCAGAACAAAGCAGCAGCCATGTCGGCTAGTGAAACAAGGTTGGGAGGGTATGGGGACGAGGACCAGGCATTAACAGGCAATAGTATGATCACACTATTCAATCAGCTGTGGGAATATGAGTTTTAGAGACAGCACCAACAGTCAATAGTTTGGCATGAAATTGGCATTAGCACCCAATATATCTTGTTGAAGCCTTGCCCTGCCATCTTTTGGTAAAGAAACCTCCCTAAACCTCAGTTTTCTCAATTCTTAGCTTGTTTGTAAGCATTAAGTGAGATTTTAAAGTGTTTGCAATGTCTGTGGTTAGCACTCAGAGAATACTGGTTGCTGTTACAAATGGTAATAGCAGTTCTGTTGCTGTTGTTTGCTGTTACTGATTGAGAATCTAGGAACAGGCAATATTTGAACTTCCAGACCGGGAAGCAGGCAGTGAACTTCAGGAAGAACTGGTCTCCATTACTGGACAGTCTTGCAGGAAGGAGCATGGTTAGAATCCTAGTAATAGAATCTGGAACTAGAATAAAGGCAGGAACCTGTTAACTAGATTTGGGCTGCAAAAGGTAGCAATTTGGTCTCAGAAACAACTTCCAGGTATTAGAATTAGGCAATTAGGAATGGAGGTAGATTTGTCCCAAAGGTACAGAGACCAAACAGTAACTTCTTCAGTGCTGGTCAACTACTGAGGGCACACAAACCCTCAGTGTTTTGGGACCAAGCTCCCTTCCTGATAAACACCTAATGCCTGGGGGCAGGGGGTGGGGTAAGGAAGAGGGATAACTGGGGGCAAGCCCAAACCTAAGTATATATAAATTATTGAGAACCCAAATAGACACAATTTTTATTAGAAATTATTGAGCTGTTTTACCAGTTTTTGTAGGAGTCGCAGCAATGGTAGGTGCCTGTAGCTTTGTATCTAAATCAGCACCATCCATCAGGGCCCCCAGAGCTTGGGGGTATTCTGTGCTGCTGGGTACCTGAACTGTGCCTATGAACCTGAGAGTTTGAATTTTAAATCCCAGTTTTTATTCACATACGTATAAATAGTGGTGTATGGCTACTTGTTCCCATATTGAACAGCACAAGTCTAGATAAAGAAGGCAATAAACAAATCAACAAGCAGTAACAAAATGTGAAGCTTATTTAAGAAAAGGATAATATCTGGTCATGGCATGGTAAAAAGGAAAACTTGGCAGGAAGGGGATGCAAAACGTGCTAAAGAGGAAAACAGCCGATCTCCATTTGAGGTGATTTTATCTTTACATTTTGGGAAAGAATGCTATGACTGGCTGCTGTGCTGGAAATATGTGAGCCTACAGACAGATGTTTCCCGTGTATGTGTGTGCGTGTGCATGTGTGTACGTGTGCAGTGTGTGCATGCGTGTGCATGTGCGAAATGTGAGCATGTGTGTGCATGTGTGACTTCTAATACTTAATCTATCCATGTACCTGTGCATGTGTGTTTGTTTGAATGAATTTCCTAGTTCAGCTCCTCTCCCCACCAGAATATCAAGTCTTCCATAATGGCGTGTATTTACATTTTTAATAAGTTACACATTGAATCAATGTTAACTCATCTAAAATTAATGACCTGTATATACATATGTTCTTGAGCTTTTTTAAGTATGGGAGAAAGGAAAAACTTCCTAAGTATCTGATAATGTGAAAGCATTCTGTAGCACACACACTTCTAAGAAGCGCCTGGACCAGTTACGTAAACTACACTGACACGCAGGAGGAAGCAAGACCGGAAGGCGTAGCGGGTCCCGAGACCCCGGGGCAGGTCAGTTTCCGGTTGTCTGCAGGAACAAGGGAGGCGAGTGGAAAAGGCATCCCCGAAACTGACTAAGGGCAAGAAAAGAAGACCCACGGAGGAAGATTAAAGCACCTGGGGCTAATTAACTAACGTAGGGAGAGGAACGTTAATAAATTGTTGGGACATTTGAACGCGCGCGGCCGCGGAAGCCGCTGCCCAAACCCGGCAGAAGCTGTTTATGGCTGAGCGACTGTGGAACCAGGAAGGGAGCAGTGTCCTTCTGCGGAGGTCTTTAAAAGAGAATAGATTCTCATCAGTCTCATCTGAAAGGTTTAAGTGTGATCCTGCCCAAAGGCAAGGCGATGAACGGAATGACTTTTCAAGGTCTCAGCCAGTCAGCCCAGCGAGACCACACAGCCGGCTGTGTGCTGTCACTGCCCTTTGTTTACCGATATCTTACTGTTTTACACCACCGTGTGGCCACGCCGAGTAAAAATGTTATACATTTTTAATCTGAACATAGGCCTTGAAATGCGTCAATAGTATACTCTCACTCTCTTAGAATCTCACAATCTGTTTAGAATACTCAATCTGTTAAAGCATCAACATACATGTGCTTATAGTCACGATCCTTTTGTGATATTAATTTGGAAAATGAAAATGGTGCTTATTGTATGAATAATACGTTATTTGCCAATCCATAGGAACAGGATTTGATTCACAATAAGCTGAGTTCCTGGCATTAAAAATTTTTATATGCATGTTTATTTAAAAACCAGATGTGGCCTTTTTACTTTTAATTAAATAAAATGTGAAGATTTGCTTGCAAGGGAGCAATAATTGTTGACATATGACTTAAGGCATCGTGTTAAAAATAATTCTAGATGCAAACATATTAGGCCAATGCATTTCCTGCTACTTTTCCTCTTCATTTATGCCATTGCCGTAAATTCATCAGCATCTATTAGCATTTATTAAGCTCTCATATGAGCTAAATGCTGCATTGGTTTCTGTATCGGACAAATTAGACTGACAAAGCCCACTCTGTGGCTCTATAACTCTGCCATCTTCACTAAAAAAGATGTATTTTCTTAAATACGGAGAATGAGAGATGTATTTAAGATGTATTTTCTTAAATACGGAGAATGAGAGAGCAATCGGGCCAGATTGCTTGTGTTAGAATCCTAGCAAGCTATGTGACTACATGCAGTAGCTTCAGGTTCCTAAATATAGAATTAATTTTTAGTTTAAATTAACATAAGATAACATGTGGTTATTCAATGAACATTTTTTTAATGTGCCTACCAGTTTATACTCCAGTAAAGAGACAGATAGGAAATATTTTAGGCTTTGTGGGCCACAGACTCTCTGTTGTAATTATTCAGTTCTGCTGTTGTAGCAAAAAAGCATCGTAAACAATATGAAACAATGCAGAAATGAATGTTCATTGCTGTGTTTCATTAAAGCCTTATTTACAGACTCGGGTGATGAGTTGGATATGACTCACAGACTATAGTTTTCTGACCCCTGCAGTAAAGGAAGACAGCAATAAACAAAACTAGTGAAAATGAAAGAAACATGATGTTTGGTGGCAATGAGCACCATGTAAGACAGCCCAGGGCACGGAGAGTGCAGGAGAGTGATCAGGGCAGTCCTCGCCAAAAAGGAAACCTATGAAGATCTGGAGCAGGTGAGTGGAATGTCTAGGGAAAGAATTTCAGGAGAGAATTTCTGAAAGAATTTCAGAAAGTGCAAAATCCTAGAGGCAACAGTGTGCCTGCCTGTCATTTTTGAGGAATAGCAGGATGGACGGTTTGTCTGTAGCAGAGTGAATTAAGTAGGAGGTGAGATCAGAGACACAATGTGGGACTGTATGGCAACAGGTCCAAATGCCATTATGAAGAGTTCAGTCTTTACTCTGAAACAGAAGTGTTGTTGTCTTGACCACAGGAGTAACCTGTTCTGGCATCCTAATTTTAAGGGCCTCACTCATACTGCTGTGTTAAGAATAAACAAATGGGGGAGTAGGGAGTCTGGTCTGAACCAGATGATGCTGCTGGAGTCAGGAGAGACAGCAAGTTCTAATGCAGGTTAAAGACAGATGGAGGGACAATGTGAGAGAAAAAGAGTCAATGGTGTCACTAAGAATTTTTTGCCTGAGAACTTGAATAGAGATGGAGGAGGAGAAATAGGGAAGATCAGAGTCTCTGATGTGTGTATGGCCAGTTTAGCTTCAATGAGATACTGTAAGTACAGATGTTGAGAACACAGCTTCTACCAGATTCTGGAGATACAGGAAAATATTTAGGCTCAGGGAATAATCAAAAAAGTTGTCAACATACAGATGCTATCTAAAACCATGAAATTGATGAATTCCCCAAGGGAGGGAGTATAGAAAGAACGAGAAGAGGTCCAAGCAATGCACCCCAAAGTTAGGTATCCAGGGAGAGGAGGACACACCAGCAAAGGAGACTGAAAAGAGCACCCAGCAAGGCAGGAGGACGTCCGAAAGGGTGGAGTGGTGAAAACCAGGTGGGAAGAGTGTGCTGGAGGAGAGAGTGAGCAATCACATTGGCACCTGAGTGTGGGTTGAACGTGAGGGCTGAGAGGGGCCTTTGCGACTTGGAAATCACCTGTGGAAGTGACAAGAATTCCTTCAGTGCAGAGGTAGCAGTGGCAGTCCTGCTACAGGGAGTGCTGGAGACAACAAGAAAAGAGAAATTATAGACAGGGAGTGCACATGGCATTTTCAAGGAGATTTTCTTTTTAATAGTGGAGGAAATAATTAAAATAATAATTGGATGGGGGAAGTAGAGCAAGAGAGGCTTTGTGCATGTTTTGTTTTAAGATGGAAAAACAATAGCATTTGTGTGTGCTGGCTGAAAAGCTCTAAAAGAAAATGGAAATGTGAAAGAGAGACAGGAAACCAGAAAAATGGGTGGCCTGGTGGAGCAATTTCCCTGAGCCAGCACAAGCTGGATGAGATCGGTGGGCAGGGTTTACACTTTGCTCCATAAAGCTGGTACCGTTGCTTCATAAATGCTCCAGACTGACAGATATTAAACAACTAGTTTTCAATTAAAGGGTTCAGTTAATATGATCTTATAGTTGCAGAGCGAGCATGACATTCAGTAGATGAATGAAAGTAAGGTGACTAGAACCACAATGATGAAACAAAGACAGTTGGAAGCGAGAGAAATCCCTCTGGCTAGCCCCCAGGGTATCGGGGGTACCTGAAGGAGAGTGGGGAGAATTATGGGTTACTGTTCACATTTGCTTCACGGGGTCGTCTGGCAGAACCAGGATCTCATATGGTGACAGACTCCTTACAGATGCTCAGCGGGTTGACTAATTAATTTTGTCCTGCTCTTTATGAATCCAGCATGATGAGAAACCCATGTGTCCTGCCTCACCTCTATTTCATGGCATCATGGCATTTCTATACTTTTTCATTTTCTTCCACTGGTTTTTACTGATCGATGAATGCTGAGGTATAGGGCAGAGCCACGATAGGAAACCATATGAAGGAAGGTGGCTGCCATCTCCACTAGGAAGAAAAGGGGTTGGAACAACCACAGTCTGAATTATGAGCATATAGCTCTATGCCAAGGAGTGAAATAAACCCATCATACTTATGGAATATATTTCAGCAAACACAAACTTTCAGGAAACCACATTTTGTTTCTTAATACTAATAACCTTTTACTCCCGTAAGATTGTTCTTCACTGAGGCATGGTAGATAACAAATTTGAATGCACCTCAATTCTTCACTTGTTTCTTTTTTTGCAGTTTTTCTTTTTAGACCAAGGCCGGGTTTGAACCGGCCACCTCTGGTATATGGGGCCGGCGCCCTCCTCCTTGAGCCACAGGCGCTGCCCTTCCTCATTTGTTTCAATATAAATTTGAAGCTGTTTTCTTTCGAACAAAGACTTGAGCCCCTAGGTATAATAAAAACACACTTTAGAATGTAGGAAACAATTTGACAATATGTCATTACAGAAAAAAAAACACTTTCAGAAAATATTAATAAAAATACTAACAATTCTAATCCTACAATGATGATGTCAAAACAAAATCACCAAAAGCATTAAAAAGTGGGAAAGCCCTGGGAACCCACTGGGGTGATCCACCTTCTTCTCTCTCACAATTGTTCTAATGCAAGGATGACAATCACTAACATCATAGAAACTCCATCAATTTAGCTTTTACTTAACCCTGTTTCTACGATCCAAGATTACCTTTTACAATTTTTTCATTTTTCAAAATTATAAAACTTAGTTCTGAACCCTACTCAGTAATGTTAGTGCAATGTGTCATGTTGTCCCTGTATTATGCCAATGACCACCACAGGTGGATCAACCTAAGAATTAATTTATCTGAGAGTTAGGCAGCTACCCCAAATCTGGCCCATACATGGTTTTGTTGTAAATAGAGTCTTGCTGGAACACAGCTATACTCATTTGCCTATCACTGCTTCTTCAGGTAAAATTGAGTAGCTAGTTGTGAGACCGTGTGTTTCCCAAAGCCTAAAACCTGACCCTTTACAGGAAAAGTCTGTCCACTCTTGGTTTAACTAATGACTGGTGTACTTGTTAACCAATGTTCATAGGACCAAATTTACAAATTCAAATGCTAATGGTGGGAGGAATCAGAGTGAAGACCACATAGTCACTCAACAATACCTAACTCATATATATACAACAGTACATGTTAACCTTGAGAGTCAAATATTTATATTTCCTATTGATTTTATAAATTCAAATTTTAGCAAATGAATTTCTATTAGGTAACAGGTACCTACATGCTAAATAAACTTCCTTTCTTGGCTGTCATAAGAACAAGTGCTTCTATGCACTTGTATCAGACTGCTGGGAATGCACTTTTGCTCCTGTACAGACTATGACTGTTTTTCAAACTTTTTTTTTATCTCATAGCACATTTGAACCTAAAGTTAAACTTTCATGGTAAATTATGTTGGTCAAAAAAAAGTAAAAAAGAAAAAATAATATATTTACTGTGCTTTGAACTTCTTTTGAAAATAATTCAATTAATGATCTTTAAAAAAAATTTTCTCAGCACACCAGTTGAAAATCACTGGTCTATGATTTTTATAACCTGCTAATGCCGCATTCATATCCACATAGTACCAAAACATTCTGCCTCTGTGTTATCATTAAGGGCTTTGGAAAATATAAAAGAATTCTTAAAAGACTAATTATTCTTAAATCCTTACCATTTATTTTGAAATGTCAGTGGGCAGCAGCTTTCCAATAACATGTGTGTGAAAAAGAACACTGAGTTGAATAATCCTCCAATTGTTTCCACTGTTACTTTTTAAAATCCTAATTTTTGTCTTTCCTGAGCAAGAATGTAAACATTTAAATTTTTTTTTTAACAGAGTAAGTTTATAGCTGCTGTGCCTTAGACAACCTATATTTAGGGAAGGGAAATTTCTAATTCAATTTACAATGATATCAAGAAACAACACATATCTGCAGGCAATGATAAGAAAAACATTCTGAGCTACACAGCGATAGCTTTGCTTAAATAAATGAACTTTGGGTACCAGTGATTAGGTACACAGGATTATTATGTATTTAATTGGCTAATGTAACAATTTGGAATTATTTCTAGTCACATTTAATTGGATTTGGAATCTCTGGAGAAAAGAAATAGAACTAGTAGAGAAACAGTCATAAAAGTAAACTGTTTTTCCAAAGGGTGCTAAGTAATGAATTAATATCCATTGCACAATAGTTTTTAATATTGCCTCAGCTTAATAAGACAAATGCAGTGGTACACACACTGGCTACTGAAACCAATTCAATTAGACACAAAGCGTGGGGAGGAGAGTTTTTCATTGTCCTGGAAATTTTTTTATTTTCAATGCTAAGATGGCTCATTTAATCAGAGGTGAATAATCTTTAACTTGGGTAAAGTCTGAAAATTGCTTACAAACCTGTTAGCTATTGCTATGCTGGGTTTGGAGGCATCTGAAAGTCCATAAAATCTGTGTTTACTCTATAAATGCTTTGAGTATTTGAGCTTAATACCAAGCAACAAAACAAAGCATTCCCTCAGAATCTTTAAACATTTTTACACATAGGTACCATACGAATAAAAAACCATCTAGAAGACAAATGTCACATTTCTTCTCTCTTCTGATTTTAGTTTAACTACTACCCCGCCCCCAGAATCCTACTTTCAACATTTTAAAATAAACCTTGTATTTTGCTTTATATTAGTCTAGTTAAATTTTATACATTACAAAACCATCTTCCTCAGCATTTTTATATATTGTCTGTTAAGGTGTTTTTGCTATCCTATATATTTGTTTTGTTTTTTTTGTTTTGTTTTTTGTTTTTTTAAATCTGTCCTTGTTCTTAGGAGTGCCATGATTGCTGACCACATGTTCTGGCTTGGTGGAGGAAGTGAGCAGAGCATAAGCAGGCTCATCAGACTGTATTGGCAGGTAAAAATTTATGTCCTAACTAGGGAAGAGAAGCCCGTCTCACTTTGAGAACCAAAATAAAGGATTAGCACTTAAAAGACTGCTGAAAGAGGCATCTCTGGGCATATCAATCAGCAGGACACTGCAGAGTAATAATGTATTTATAATGAAGTAGACTTTCTGAGACTAATTTTAAGGGTAAAATTCAGGGTTGTTAACCCTTGGCCCATACTTCAGTTTTACAACCCTATATAAATTTTAGAGAGATCCCAGGAACTGTATTTGCAGGTATGGTGCTATAATGATATGATTCTTTAAAATATGACCAATGTATTTTCATACACTTTGGTTGATCTATGACCTACAAAACCAGATGCTAGAAGTAATATCAAAAGGAAAATGAAAAGAGCAGATGTATTTGTTGGGTTGAATTTACTATTTGAAACAATTAACCGATAGCAAACTGCAGCTCTTCTTTTTCATTTATTATTAAAAATGGCAGCAAGAAGTCCTACCAAACGTTAACTAGATGTCAGGAAGATAATGGTAACTTTCTGAAATTATGAGGGGACTGAACAAAATACCATGGACCAAATGGAAACTCATTTCCATTCGAATTTTTTTTCAAATATTTGAAAATCAACTACAAAAGCCATCTCTCTCCTTCCTATCTTCCCTTCTCCAAACTTTGTGGAGCTTTTTCCTTGTATTTTAATTTATTGAATATGAGCATTTGGGGATTTGCGGGGTTTTGTTTCTTTGGGGGTTTTTGCTTCTTTGTTTTGAGACAGAGTCTCATTATGTTTTCCTTGGTAGAGTGCCGTGGCGTCACAACTAACAGCAACCTCAAATTCTTGGGCTTAAGAGATTTTCTTGCATCACCCTCCCAAGTAACTGGGACTACAGGCACCCACCACAACACCCAGCTATTTTTTTGTTATAGGTGTCATTGTTGCTTAGGAGGCCCCGGCTGGGTTCAAACCCACCAACCCCAGTGTATGTGGTCAGCACCCCAACCATTGAGCATGGGTACTGAGCCAAATATGAACATTTTGGATAAAGTAGAATAACAGCTGCTAAAACACTGATTGGAAAGCAAGAAATAATCATTTTTAGCCTTCTGATGCTTCCTGGTTCTTTCCCCAAATTTTCACCATTATATCTTGGCCTTTAGTTTTGTTTTTTTTCCTTGAGTCATAATGGTCCTTTTTTCTTTTATCTCTGAATATCATTATCTTTATTAGAGAGTAAATTATTTAGTTTACTATATAAAATTCCCAGTAATTTACATGTTTCTATCTAAATATTTGGAGTTCAAATATTAATGTTAAAAATATTTAAATTCTACTATACTTTAGACCTGTGATTATTTTAAAATTTTTTTAAAGTTTATCTTTAGACAAAATTTTAATGGGAAAATTTACTATTTCTCTGATAATTTTGCAATATTCTTAAGGAAGTCTGGAACATACAAACAGTAGTAGTTGCTTACAGGCATATAACTAAATAGTTGTAAAGAACTGCTAGGTGGAAAACATGAGCAAATAATTTGGGCTATACATGAACAAAAAGGAAGAAGACTTCCTTTTTCTTTTACTTAAAGAATTTCAGAAGCTTCTTGAGAGAGGTGAGAAAAGAGTGAGTCTTAAGGATTGGACAATATTCCGCAGGCCTACCCTATCCTAGGTCTCCTATGAAAATTTATTCATTTATTAAACAAACATCTATTGAGTACCTATTATGTTTTCTACATTGAACTAGGGAAAAAAATAAATCCAACATTGGTATAACTTAAGGCAAGAGCTTGGAATGGTTTATTTATTTATTTTATTGTTTGGGATTCATTAAGGGTACAGAGAATTAGGTTACAGTGATTGCATTTGTTGATAAAGTCCCTCTTATATTTGTGTCCCACCCCCAAAAGGTGTGCAATACACCATGACCCCATCCCGCTCCCTCCTCCACTCTCCTGACTCTCTCATTCCCCTCCCTCCCACCTAGTATTAGCTCACCTACTGCCTTCATTTTAGAAGTACATTGGATTCTCACCTCTCTATTCTTGTGATGTTTTACTAAGAAGAATGTGTTCCACCACCATCCAGGTTAATACCAAAGATGTAAAGGCTCCATCTTTTTAGTGGCTGAATAGTATTCCGTGGTATACATATACCACAGCTTGAGAGAAGTGAGAAAAATCCATTCCTGAGTTGGTGGGCATTTAGGCTGTTTCCACATTTTCGCAATTGTATATTGAGCTTAAATAAACAATCTAGAGCAAATGTCCTTATGATAAAATAATTTTCTTTTTCTTCTGGGTAGATAACTAGTAATGGGATTGCAAAATCAAATGGGAGGTCTAATTTGAGTTCTTTGAGGATTCTCCATACTTCCTTCCAAAAAGGTTGTATTAGTTTGCAGTCCCACCAGCAAGGTAAAAGTGTTCCCTTCTCTCTACATCTACATCAGCATCTGCAGCTTTGAGACTTTGAGATGTGGGGCATTCTCACTGGGGTGATATCTCAGAGGAGTTTTGATTTGCATTTCTCTGATTAGGGATGATGAGCATTTTTTTGTATATATTTGTTAGCCATTCATCTGTCTTCTTTAGAAAAGGTTTTATTCTTCTCTCTTGCCCATTTATGGGATTTATGGGATTTATGGGATTTTTTTGTTGAATAACTTGAGTTCTCTATAGATCAGTGGTTCTCAACCTTCCTAATGCTGCAAACCTTTAATACAGTTCCTGTAGGTCATGACCCATAGGTTGAGAACCACTGCTATAGATCTTAGTTATCAAATTTTTAGTTTAACTACTGATTTTAGTTTAACTAAATCATTTAGTCCTAACTCAATTTTTTTCCTATTCATAATATGCAAGTATCTTTTCCCATTCTGAAGGAAGTCTGTTTGCTTTGGTTGTTGTTTCCTTAGCTGTACAGAAGTTTTTCAGTTTAATTAAGTCCCATTCCATTTGTTTATTTTTGTTGTTGTTACAATTGCCATGGAAGTCTTCTTCATAAAATTTTTCCCCAAGCCAATATCTTCCAGTGTTTTCCCCTACTCTTTCCTTGAGGATTTTTATTGTTTCATGCCTCAGATTTAAATCTTTTGTCTGTCTTGAATCAATTTTTGTAAATGGTGAGAGGTGCAGGTCCAGTTTCACTCTTTTACGTGTGGTTATCCAATTCTCCTAGCACTATTTACTAAACAGAGATTTTTTTTTTTTTTTCTTGTTTCTTGCTGGGGCTAGGTTTGAACCCACCACCTCTGGCATGTGGGGCTGGCACCCAACCCCTTTCAGCCACAGACACCACCCTGAAAACATACAAAACAAGGAATTATTTTTTCCAAATCTTGAAAGTATGATGTTGGTATTTTAAGGAGAATTGCATTGAATCTGTAGATTGCTTTGGGAAGAATAGACATTTTCACAACGGGATTCTTCCCAGCCCTGAGCATGGTATGTTCTTCCATTTATAATATCCTCTGCCATTTCTTTTCTTAGGGTTTTATAGTTTTCTTTATAAAGGTCCTTCACCTCTTTTGTTATGTATATTTCTAGTTATTTCATTTTCTTTGAAGCTACTGTGGAGGGAATTGTGTCTTTTGATTAGCTTCTCATCTTGGCTGTTATTGGCATATACAAAGGTTACTGATTTGTGGATATTGATTTTACATCCTGAGACATTGCTTTATATTTTGATCGCTTTCAGGAGTCTTGTGGTTGAGTCTTTGGGATTCTCTAAATATAAGATCATATCATCGGCAAAGAGTGAGTTTGACCCCCTTTGCACCCATTGGATGTGTTGGCTAGAACTTCTAGGACTATGATTGAATAATACTGGCAATAGAGGACAATCTTGTCTGGTTCCAGTTCTAAGTGGAAAAGCTTTCAGTTTTATTCCAGTCAGTATAAAATTGGCTGTGGGTTTGTTGTAGATGGCTCTGATCAGATTAAAAAATATGCCACCTATGCCTAAATTCTTAAGTGTTCTAATCAGAAAAGGATGCTGAATTTTATTAAATGCTTTTTCTGCATTTATCGAGAGGATCATATGGTTTTTGTTTTTGCTCCTGTTGATAATGTGAATTATGTTCATGGACTTGCATATGTTAAACCAGCCTTGTATCTCTGGGATGAAACCTACTTAATTGTGAGGGATGATTTTTCCCCAAGACAGAATATCACTAAGTTGCCCCTCAGTAGGGTGCTGTGGCATCACAGCTCACAGCAACCTCAGACTCTTGGGCTTAAGTGATTCTCTTGCCTCAGCCTCCCAGATAGCTGGGACTATAGGTGCCTGCCACAATGTCTGGCTATTTTTGTTGTTTTTGTTATTGTTGTTGTTGTCATTGTTGTTTAATAGGCCCTGGCTGGGTTCAAACCCACCAGCCCCGATTGTGGCTGGCACTCTAACCACTAAGCTCTGGGCACTGAGCCAGAAATGATTTTTTTTTAATTGGTAACTGTAGTCTATTACTAGGATTTTATTGAGAATTTTTGCATCTGTATTCATTAGTAAAATTGGTCTGAAATTCTCCTTTTAAGTCGGATCTCTTCCTGGTTTTGGTATCAGAGTGATATTTGCTTCTTAAAATGTGTTGGGGAAGATTCCTTTCTTCTCAATTTTTTGGAATAATTTCTGCAGTCTGGGTATAATCTCTTCTTTGAAAGTTTGATAGAATTCTGGTATGAAGCCATCTGGATCAGGGCTCTTTTTTGTTGTTGGGAGTTTTTTTATTGTTTCTTTGATCTCTGTTCTTGAAATTGGTCTATTCAAGAGATCTATTTCTTCTTGATTAAGTCTAGGGAGAGAGTGTGATTACAGGTATTGATCCATTTCCTCCACATTGTCAAATTTATGGGCATAGAGTTTCTTGTAGTACTCAGAGATGATCTCTTGTACCTGTGTGGCATCTGTTTTTATTTCTCCTTTATCATTTCTGATTGAGGTTACTAGAGATTTTGCTTTTCTGTTTCTATTTAATCTGGCCAAAGGTTGATTTATTTTATTAATCTTTCAAAAAAACAATTTTTTGTTTCATTACTTTTCTGAATGATTCTTTAGTTTTTAATTTCATTGATCTCTGATTTAATTTTGACCATTTCTTTTTTTCGGCTGGGTTTGGGATTGGATTGTGCTTCTTCTTCCAATTCCATAAAATGGTTTATGAGTTTATTGATGTGCTCTCTTTCTGTTTTTGTTTGATTTTTTTTTTTTTTTTTTTTTTTTGTATCCCACAGTTATTGGTAACTTGTGTCTTCATTGTTGAGATGGTTTATTTCCTCTTTTAGCTCTTCCTAGATCCAACTATCATTCAGCATAAGGTTGCTTAATTTCCAAGTCTTTGTGTGGGGATGAACATTTTGTTGGAATTGAGCTTCACTGTTATGGCCTTGTGGTCTGATAAGATACAGGGTACAATTTCTATTCTTTAAATTTTGCTGAAGTTTGATTTGTATCCTAGGATGTGGTCAATTTTGGAGTATGCACCATGGGCTGACAAAAAAAATGTATATTTCTTAGCTTTGGGATGGTGTGTTCTATATATGTCTATTAATCCCATTTGTTCTAGGGTTACATTTAAGTCTTTTGTATCTTTGTTTAGTTTCTATTTAGAGGATCTGTCCAGTTCTTTCATAGCTGCATTAAAGTCCAGAAATATTATGGTGTATATTGCTCAGACCCATCAAGGTCTTTTTCATAAATGTGTGAGCATTTAAGTTGGGTACATCAATATTTAAAATTGAAATGTCTTTTTGTTGTATTGTTCCTTTGACCTGTACAAAGTGCCCATCTTTATTTTTCTTAATTTTAGTTGCTTTAAACCCACTCATATCTGAAAATAAGATTGCAAAACCCCACCCCTTCCCCCCATTTCTTCTGATTTCCATTTGCTTGAAATAATGTTTTCCATCTCTTAACCCTGAGTCTTGATTTGTCCTTCAAGGCTAGATTTGTCTCCTGTAGACAGCATATGGATGGCTTGTACTTTTTATCTAATCATACAGCATAAGCCTGTTCAGTGGTGAATTCAGTCTATTGACATTTATTGAGAGAATCGATAAGTGTGGTGGTGTTCTATTCATCTTATTTTGTGAAAGTCCATTGTGTAGCTTTATCCTTTGCACCATTGTAGAAGCTAAGTTTTGACCTTTAGCTTCTCAGTGTTTACTTTGCTGGTGGTTCGTGGTTGTGTTCAGTGTTGAAAATAGATCTAAGCATTTCCTATAGAGCTTGTCTTGTTGTGACAACTTTGTCAATTTTTGCATATCAGGAATGGATTTGACTTCTCCATTGATTTTGAAGCTTAGTTTAGCAGGATACGGAATTCTGGGGTAAAAATTGTTTTATTTAAGAAGGTTGATGACCATGCTCTTCTGGCTTGGAAAGTTCCAGTTGAAAAGTCTGCTGTCATCCTAATGGCTCTGCCTCTGAAGATCAGTTGGTGCTTACTCCTGGCTACTTGCAGATTTTTTTTTCATTCATCTTGACTTTGGACAGGTTCATTACAATGTGTCTTGGATAGGCTCTCCTTGAGTTGAGATGAGCTAGGGGTAAATATTCATCTGAA
Source organism: Loris lydekkerianus (assembly GCA_963574355.1). Lineage (NCBI taxonomy): Eukaryota > Metazoa > Chordata > Mammalia > Primates > Lorisidae > Loris > Loris lydekkerianus. The sequence continues at coordinate 53,943 of CAUYPK010071780.1, read as the reverse complement.
AGGAGTGTGTTGGGGTCTTTAGTAAAACTTGGGAAGTTTTTATTTATGATAGTCTCGAGTAGGGCTTTCATTCCTTTGGGACAATCTTTTTCCCCTTCAGGAGTCCCTATTATTCATATTTGAAAACTTCATGGAGTCTCATAGTTCTCTGAGCACCTGTTCTGCTTTCTCTCTCTTCTTTTCTGCCTCTTTAACTCCTTGGGTTAACTGGAAAACAATCCTCTAGCTTTGAGGTTCTTTCTTCTCCATGGTCTGATCTATTTTGATACTTTCTAATGCATCTTTACATTCCATGATTGTCTCCTTCATTTCCTTAAGCTCCACCATATTCTTTCTATATTCTACATATCTCTCATCCAACTTTTAGTTCTGTCTTTCCATTTTATCATCCATTCCTTTTATTGTCTTTATCATCTATATTTTAAATTCCCTTTCTATCAAGTCCATTAATTCTTTATAGGTGGAGTCTTTTGCAATAGCTACCTCATGGTCCCTTGGGGGAGTTCCTCTGTTTTGGTTTGTCTGAATTTTTCTGTTGGTTCCTCCTTATGTGTTCTTTCTTCTTGTTCACCTCTTTTCCTCCTTTTTCCTTCTCACTGTCTCCTTTGTTTCAAACAGAAGTCTTTGTTTAAAAAAATAAAAATAAAAAAAGAAAGAAAAAAAGAAGTCCTTGTTTTTGATGACAGTATATTACAATATGTCACCAAGACACCAGGTGGTGCTGTGATTTTTTAGGAGACAGAGGTTGCTGCACAGCCAGAAATCTCTATGGTCCTTATTCCAAACTTAGTTGCCTTCAGTGATTGCCTGATTGTTTCCTCAGCATTCAGACCCTATTGGGTTGGGATCTTAAAACTCACAAGAATCCTTCAGGGACAGGTCTCACAGTGCCCCCTGACTCCAATTCCTGTGGGGTGCAGGAATCCCTCAGCCTGTCCCAACAGTGGAATTCTGATCTCAGCAGGAGGCATTAAAAGGGCCATGCTTTAAGCCCCTACTAAGACCTTCTCACAAACTTCCCACAACGGCAGCTCCCTGGCCACCAAGACCTTCTCAGTCTGGCTTCATCACCAGCCACCAAATCTATGGCAAGTCTACTTCAGCTGGCTTTCAAATCTGGTTGCTGTATACCAGTCAAGTCTGCCCACACTTCTAAGGTTTCCACATAATGTTCAGTTTCCCCCAACAACTGAAAGCTCTAGAAGGGCTTCCTCCCATCCTGGACCTCCAAGGCGGGGCTAGGCAATCCCAACTGGTTGCAATCACTTGTCTAATTTATCATATTTCCACTGTTCTGGATCATACACTGTATACACTGTACCACCTCCTTGCTGTGCTCCCTGAGTTATGACTCTGGGTAAGGTCCCCATGCCAGGTATGGCTGGGTTTGCTCTTTTTCCCCAGTTACTCTAAGAGAGCTCAGCTGAATGATCCTTCTCATCTGCCATCTTCAAGAGCTTGGAATTTTTGTAAATAATTTTTTTTTTATTTTTTGTGTGGCTCATAAGCATGATGATTGGGTTTTCACACCCAAGTGTGGGATGTACCTCCTTCAAACTTTGTTACAACATCAGCATCAGCATCTTACCCATCAAATGTGAAAAAAATATTTTTTTTCTGTTTCCTTTAGCTTTCAAAGAACATTATTATCCATACTTGATTTAACTCAATCTAAGAAAATAATCTCCACTTACCAATACTTGTATGATTGCAGTATAAAATTAAATAGAATACTTTATTTTACTATTCTTCATTAATAAAGGATAAGAAAACCATAGCTCATAGCTCTCTTTATGTTTTCTTTTTCTTTTTTCTTTCTTTTTTTTTTTTTTAGGAGATAGAGTCTCAATTTGTCAACCTTGGTAGAGGGCTGTGGCATCACACCTCACAGCAACCTCCAGCTCTTGGGCTTAGGTGATTGTCTTGCTTCAGCCTTCCAAGTATCTGGGACTACAGGCACCTGCTACATCACCCAGCTATTGTTTTGTTGCAGTTTGGCCTGGGCCAGATTCGAACCTACCACCCTCCATATATGGGGCTGGCACCCTACTCACTGAGCCACAGGCACCACCCTTATTTTTCTCCTTTAATTTGAAGTAACTTGGTATAGTGAGAAAGAGTTCTTGTCTAGGAGTCAGGTCTGATTCAGCACAAGTTCTAACACCAGCTAGTTATCAGGGCAAAGGCAACTTAGTCTCTGAAGGATTTCCAAGTATAAAGTAAGGATGACTGGTATAAAATGTTTGAGCAGGTCTATTCTTGAACTTGGTTTAGCACTAAAATCCATCCAAAATTCTGTGCACATCCAAAAATGATGTCACAAATTTAAAGGAAAAAAGAAGCAACATAATTAAAAATTGCATCCTGCAGAAAAATTCTATCAACTAAAGCCCTCTATCCAGACCCAACCTCAGCACATCACACTTAGCTATCATGAGCCATGAACTTCCTTCTGCAAGCCAACTTCTCCCTGGTCTTGATTCAAATGTATACATCTTCCTTCCTAAACTTGATTCTGTTTCAGAACAGAAGGAAGGTTTCGAACTTGTCCAGGAATTGCTTAGTCCATGCCATCTTTAAATCCATGGATGCCCCACTACTTAATTAACCTTAGCAATTAAACTAATGACTTTCAGAATGTCCCAGAATATCACAGACTAAATATTGTATCTGCATGCATATTTGTAGACATCCATTAAGGTTGACTAGAAAGGTGCTATTTTCACCACCTTTGTAAGACATCACTATACAGTGGATGTTCCTTTTTAAGCACATAAAATGCCTATCATTCTAGTTTGTTATTCTTCTTGGAAGTCTTAAACAAAAAATGGAAAATTTTATAATGTAAAAACTTTAATAACCAGTCTACAACTAGGTTCAGAGAGTGTCGACTCATAAACTCACAGATGCAAAACCTCAGATCTCTGGTTTGGTGAACATGAGAACACCTTTCAATTGTATTTAAAACATTTTTCATATCAACAACCTAACAAGGGATAAAAAGGCACAAAGCTCTACATTATATGACAGCCCACACTGGGGTATATCACTCTGAATAAGTGTTTGCACATGTTATTCTGTGATAGCATCACCTCTTCAGAGCTAGTGAGGGCTGAAAATAACTTGTCAGGACTGTTTGTGCACCCAACGCCTCTGCCACCTGATGCCCATTCTTCTGTTATCAGCCATTCTCCATGAGAACACCTTTAAGACCTCACCACATTCTGAACTAATTAGCAAAATAGAAAGTACTAAGTCAGGCTGAGAATTACCTCTTCTTGAAGCAGCTACCCTAAGGTATTTGCATATTGGTCCTAAAATAATGTTAAGACCTTTATGTAATAGTAAACTCTACTCCATCTCCCAAATCTCCTGTGTCTTAGCCCAGGGCTGGCCTTAATAAGACAAGGAACAAACAAACAAGCCTCCTTCTTCCCTCACTCCAATGTCCTCTTCTCCCACATGGACTTCCAGCCATGTGCTAAGCCACACAAGTTTTCTTGCATGTGGTATAATGTGAGTAACAGTCCAACCCTGGTCTCTACTACTCAGCCAAGTAGACTTAGAAAAGGTAGTAACAGCCAATTTTTCACATAACTTCCTTAAAACAAGTGCAGAGGACCCCTACTAAACAGGGCAAGTTGTCTGATCAGCACCTTCCTTGCCTTAATGGTCCCTTCCTTTCTTCCTTCCTTCCTCCCTCCTTCCCTCTCTCCCTCCCTCCCTCCCTCCCTTCCTTCCTTTTTCCAATTACAGATCCCTCCAGAAATCTAATTCAATATACAAGCATTTACCTAAAACAATACACATAAACACAAAAAAATGTGCTTACTATTTCTGTCATTGTATTGGAAATTAATCTCCTATACACATACATAGTCAGAATACCAAAGCAACATTTATGTAGAATTTGGTTTTCTCACTCTTGTGAGAAGTTGTAGTTTTTCTTGAATAATAAATTCAAATATTTGACATTGCATCAAATACCAAGTTTCATTTCAATGGCAATGAGAAAGAAAACCCTGATTCATAAAGTCTATAATAGTAAATGTAGTCAGAGCCCCTATACCTCACAATATCTCAGTGTGCATCTAGAAATACCAAAACTTTTGATGTGAATTTATATTACATCATTTCCTTTGTCCTCTAGTCTTTGAGTTCATCTCCCTTAGGTTTTATACCATCCAGGCTATCTATGTCAGCAATCTGTTATAATTTTAAGGCTGTCTGGGGGGTGGGGGGGAGTGACAGGCATAAGAGATAAGCCATTTGCCAAGTGCCTGTAAATTTTTGTCCCAAGACATTCTCAAGACTTTGAAGTCTCCCCTTAGTGTGAAAATCAGGAACAGTATTTGACTCCAGCCACCTCTGTTAGCAAAGCTGCTTGGCCAAAAGGAAGCCACACAGTATCTCAGCATCACCTCTAGTGAACATTTAATCAAAAGAATCGCTCATTCATGAGACCAAGATACCAGCCATTACAAAGCTGGTCTTGGAAGTTCTCACTATCAAATTGTTTTAAGAAGAGGTTTTCTTTTTTCTCTTAAAATATTATAAAGAATTAACCAGACTAAATCATCTCTAAACCTCTTCTCTGGACTATCAAGAAAACTTCTCTAAAAGGAAAGAATCTCATGGCATGCTCTTGCATCTTGACAAAAATCTCTTGAAAAGGCACTGATTTAAGCTCTTGGCTGGAGGAAGTTGAGGACTTTCACAGCAGCAGAAAGGCCTCTTTGCGACTGTTGGAAGTGCTGCTGACACAGGCCGGTGCAGGGAGCCTGGCATGCAGCACGATCGGCAGCAAGACAGCACAGGCTGCGGTGGCACCAGTTTCACAGGCCTCCATCTGTGCAGAAAGCACCAAAACTCCCGTCAGATGCAGGTTGTGTCTGGCATGGAACTGCTCCCCAGATCAAAGCTATCCGTGGCCTTATTGTTTCTGGAGGTAGCTTACCAAGAAGCAGCATTTCTTCGATATTATTAGTTCCATGCTCAGGGAGAACAACCCAGAGCTGGCAGAACTGAGACAAAAGGTTTTCCCCCATAATATAAGAGAAGGGGCACTTCTCTTTTGCCCCAGAGAAGTGAGATGTGATCTGTGGGCCTCATAAAGCTTCCCATGGACTTTCAGAGTTCACAAATCACAGGTGAAGACCCCTGCACTCCTTTTTATTCACATGATCCTCACTGTCACAACGACCCCTCTTCTCTGTGGTGTTGGGCCTTAGCGGGAGACATTCATTACTTCCAACACTCAAAGCAAAAACTGGCACAAAAAATTTTACCATGATATACTGCCTCCATAAACAACCTACAGTCATTTAAGCTCAAAAACTTTCCAATCCAGTGTGTTCAGACTCTTCTTATGTTAGTGGATTCCGTTCTTTACTCTCAAATTGTATTTCTCCTTCATACTCATTCAACAATTACAGTAGCACTCCACAGTTGACCTCTTTAAACTGACATTGACCCCTCTTTAAGTTGACCTAATTGTCATAGACAAGACATGCACCAGATATACATATCAGTACAGTAGGTCTTGGTCTTTATGTTGACCACCTCTACATGTGGACCAGTTTATTATAGTCCCTCAGTGGTCTACTTGCAGAGATTCTACTGTATTTATGTAGTGACTGCATATAAAGTCTGGTATGTGTTAGAGACACAGCAGTGAACAAAATAGACATATCCCTGTCTTCAGGTAACATATATTCCAGCACAAAATACTTACCAGAGAAAGCTATTGGACTATAAGGTCCTTAAATTACACACCACTACTTCTTAATCTGTTTTACTTCCCTGGTGCCATCAAAGTGCACCACAAAAAGTAGCTCAACAAATATTTGTTAAATCAATCAGCCAGACTAAATATTGGTTTAACTTGGAGCTTGAACCAATAATGTCTGACATTAGTACACTCTGGCACAGTCGTCTTATAATTTAAAAGTTATGAATTCAGTGAATGTTTTTCTATATATGTGTGCATGTATTTTAAGTTCGCAATTGTGGACAATTTTTGTGCTTCACTTGAGTTTAGGATCCATCAGAATTTTTAGAAAAGGTTCCAGATTTCCAATAGAGTCTTTTGGCTCATTGGTTTCTGTGCTCACAGGTGTCTCCATGCAAGCACCAAGGTCTTAGCTCTTAGCTTCTTTAAACATGGCAACCAATGCAGCAGCAAGGAGCAGGTTGCTGTGCACTGACCAAAGAATGGTGTGGGGTGAGTTAACACAGAGCTTAGGGTGACCCCTTACACCAATAATGAAAACAAACATTCTTCTCTTGTATATTATCCCAAAGTTTAGGCATTTACATAGTAAAAATTCATAATATCTCAAACCTCAAATAAAAACTAAAATCTTTAATATGAAATTATAAGCAAAGTAAGGTCAAGGAACCAAAAACATGTTTGTTTGTTTTTTATCTTTAACAAAACACTCACATTTTCTGGAGAAGAGAAATGTGTTTTCTCAAAAGATTTGCTTTCATGTGAAAAATTCTTCTATAGAAAGGTACCAATTAGAAGCACCATATGAACCTTTCTCTCAATGACCTGTATGTATGGTCTGTTTATTTATTCACTTATTATTTGGCCTTGTCACAGAGAATCTATACAGTATTTAGATGAGGAGTGTCTGAAAGTACCCAGGCCCTATAGTATTTAGATTAGGTACAACTTGATATACACTAAAGCCACGGATCCAAAAATATTTCTCCTATCAATAGCCACTCTTTGGCACTGAGTCTCCAGCCAGCCCTGGGTGACGTGCAAAACAATTTTTTATCTGTAAGTGTTTAACTCTGTAAAAGGTAACCTCTGAATACAATTGTGAAAATTAATTTAATTGAGATTTCTTAATCTCCTTTGAAAGGTAAAACCAGGGCCCTAAACAAAGAAGATGGAAAGAAAGGTGAGATGTGATGGGGAAAGCTGAGGAGTGCAGGCCAAGCAGAAGCGCCCTAGAAAGAAAAGCACGGGATATGTGTGCTCAACTCTGTGAAGGAAAGGAAGCAAAGGAAAACAAGCAGTGTGGAGCCGCAGAAAAAAGTTCAGGCCCAAGTTTCTGGAAATGTAACTTAGAACTCAATTTTGGATAAGTCATTTATTTCTGTCTTAGTCAGCTACTGGCTTCAAAGGTACTGCATAAAAAGCTGCTCTAAAACTCTGTGGTTTACAACAATAAACAGTTTGGCTCACATTCGACCAGCTAAGGTCTTGCCTGCACTTGGCTGTGTTTAGCTCCAAGCTGCAGAGGTCTAAGTGTTCTCTGCATGGCTTTTACCGTCCTTTGGCCAATGATTACCTGACATATGTTCTTCTGATGGCATGATTCCCAAGAGAGAAAGCCAAACCATGTAAGCCCCTGATAATACCCCACTAGCCAAAGCAAACCAATGGTCTAGCCCAGGAGCAAAGGGTAGATGCTCCCACCTGCTGCAAAGCCGTGCCAACGACATGGCTGTGACACTGCTGCAGGGAAGGGAGCATTGAACACCAATAACTCAGTCTACCACAAGTGCTCTCGGCCTTCATTTCTGCTTCTGTATTAGGCAGAAGTGGGCCTCGGTCAGTGGTTCTTAAACGCTGGTCTACTGGCTGATTGTCTGATAGTCACCGGAGGAAACATTTCAAATCCTAGTTTCCCTGAGTTGAATGGGGTCCTGAAAACTCTATTGTTATGTCCCCCCCAACCAGATGATTCCAATGCACAATCTCTATGGTAGATATCTGAAAGTTCATTTCCAATTTTTTAAGTTAATGACCAATGTAGCCTACCACAGAGTTTATCTGGGGCTGCCTTATATGTAAAGGTAGGAGATGGTCTGCATAGGTGAGCTTCCTACCTGACGGTGCAACTGACAGAGTTGCCTAGACTCAGATCTCCCCTCCCTCCCTCTCTTAGTAAACTTTGTATTCCCATCTTTAAAGTTTAATAATGGCTATGCCTTCTCACTACAAGTTAAGTCAGATTTTTCCTGCCCACTCCCAAACAAACTGTCTGGTTGTTTCAGTATCCTTCCCTGAACTCAGTGTTACATCCAGACAATAATGGGCATTGCTGAGTAAGTGGGGAGAAGGGAGGATGGAGGAATCTGGGGGTCACGGTGTATGGCACATCTCTTGGGGGTGGGACACAAGTATAAAAGGGACTTTATCTAACACACGCAATCAATGTAACCTAATTCTTTGTACCCTCAATGAATCCCAAACAAATATATATATATATATTTATTTAAAAATAATTTAAAAGAACTTTTATATTTAAATCTCTTTGCCTACAAAGAGATTTGTCTATTAAACTAGGCAATATTAAAATTCCTATTTTATGAATCCTCATGTTTTTCAATTAGAAGACAGGCTAAAGAGGAAGTGTCCAGATTGAGGCAAGGGAGAAAAGAGAGCTTCATCTCCTGGGTCTTGGAAAAAAGATAAACGTAGAAATGAATTTCTCATCATCTAATTATTCATTCCTGTTTTTATATTCTTTAATGATGTTTCCATGGTTACCAGCGTTGTTAAATGCTGCCTGTGTTTCACTTTGCTTTCATGCTATTTGAGGTAGTATGCTGGGAGAAGTTCACTTTTAAATGAAAGATGTAATTGAGGCATGTATTTGATCCAAGGTTGAGTGTCCCTGTAAAGGAGAAGTGACCGTGACATTATGTGCTGGTTGTGTAGCTTTTAGTTCTTCTATTGACGTTCTGTGAGTGTCCAGGCATCAGGAAGGGAGGGGGACAGGAAGATGAGAAGGGAGGAGGGACCAGGGAAGAAGCTGTGGCATCACATCTATAACGTCTGTATTCGTTTCAGTGCCACTGTCTGTAAGCAGCACTGATTGTCCAGACTGCCACGTAGGTAAGGCTGCTTTCTAACTGACGCATCCCTCTCTCCTCACACTACCACCCTCCTCAGCAGGAGCCAAAACTTTCTTTCAAAAATGGGTCTAATTTTCAATTACTTCACAGTGTGAAGCAAGAGAACCACCCCCTCTCTAGAGTTTGGGGAATGGGGGCATTGTTTTTTGTTTTTGGTTTTTGGTTTTGGTTTTTTTGAACTTTGAAGCCCTAACTTTCACTGCAAAATAATCAGCTTCCTCACCTGCTGCCATAGCAATCTCAGACATACAGATCATATGAGAATTAGGAGGCAGGAGTGCCTGTGGTGCCTCAGAATGTGCCCTGCAGGGAGCAGCATCCTTTACCAGCTCATCAGCCCTCTGCACACACTCAGAATTCAGGCTTGCTAGAAAATTCAGATGTCAGAGCCGGGCACAGTGGCCAATGCCTGTCATCCCTGCTACTCAGGAGGCTGAGGCAGGAGGATGGGCTGAGCCCAGGAGGACCTGGAGGGCTGCCGTAGGCTGTGATCATGCCTGTGAACAGCCTCTGCACTCCAGCTGGACAGCAGAGCAAGACTTCATGTCTAAAAGTAAATAGATTTTTTAATTATAAATAAATAAGCAAACAAACTAGAAAATGTAGGCATCATATCAAGCAAGAAAATTAATCCTCAATCACTTCTGAGCAGTATTTACTTTGTGTCTTCTTTATAAATGCCTGTTTAAAAAAACAAAACAAAACTGTTGCTGGTTTGGTTTTGTAGTATTATCAGGAGGTGATAAAAGACCCCACCACCTTCCTGTTCAAATAAAGTCAGCTCTTCCATTTCCTTCTTTGCCTTCTAAAACGCATCATGTGTTTGTGACAGTTCTTAAGGGAGGAAAATAGTAACTTCTAAATTTCATTTCATTTTCTTTCATTGGAGAATGATACGGGTTTTGAGATTTAAAATAATTTGGGCCTTTTTTTACTTGAAAAAATTGAGATCTAGCTATTTATTTCTAGAACACTATTCTGCTAGGTTACCAGGAGGTCACTGTATTTTCAGAGATTTTTGCCTTCCAGTTTAAATTTACAAACATATTGGTTCCTTCTTTGTTTTTGTTTGCATCTGAAAATCAAAAATTATTACAAGCAAAACCAAATTTAGAGGGGTTTATGGTTATCTTTTATATTTCCCATAGATTTTTATGGGTTATTGATTTACAAGCTTGCAGAGAAATTGAGGTCACTTTTTTTTAGCAGTTGGAAATATGGAATAACTATTCCATGAAATCATGAAATTTTTTAAGCTGTGTTCACCTCATGTTAAGATAATCTGCAAAGCTCAAGGCTGTTAATATCTGTATTTATATGCAGCCACTATTTGGGCAGTATTTCACACCAATTAAAAACAAATTCTCTTGTTTTGAATCTATTCGGTTGTATTTTCCTCACTAATTTTTGAAGACTGCTCCTCGCTGATTTTTGAAGACTGCCTACTCTATCTGTACCTGGGTTGAATCATTTTCTTTTTCATGATAATTTTGCCTCTTCCAAATAATGAAAACTTGGCATTTCAAATGTCAACCTTTAACATGTGTCATGATTTAGTTTTTCTCAGGATTATAAAGTAACTTGTAAGCTAACCTATTTTTATCCAAGAGCATAGGTGCTATTACATATAGTATAGCCTAAACCAGGAGCAAGTGACCTCTGAGGGACAAAATCCTCCAGAAACCATAGGACAATTTCAAGCCCAAACCCAAAAGGCTGGAAGGTATCTTAGTAAGCACGGCACGCAGCGCAGACCTCTCGTCATTTATCCTTCTCCAGGCGGAGCTTGGCCTGCGGTAATAAATATGATGCAAATCAGAGATAGAAACACAGATAATTTGGAAGTATAGTGGCAGGGCTCTTGATGTTAGCTCTTTGTTTCATTCCATTTACTATCACCTGAAGTTGTGAGTGGTTCCTATTGTCACAGAGCACATAGGAACACACACACACACTTATACATTTTTCTTGACAAATCCATGGTATTTTTCACAGGTGCAATTATTCCTCTCTGAGATATTTTGATGTTAGGATGAGATAGGAAGTCATATACAGAAGGCCACCTGCCCCCACGGAATCATCCTCCTGCAATCTGCTGCCTTTTAAAATATAAAGTCTTCTGGGACTGGGGGGGGGGGGGAGGCAGAGGGCCACAGCCTGGAAGAGATTAATTGCAGACAAATGAGAGAAAAATATGAAAAAGAAGAAATGTCTGGTTGCCAGACAAAGCTGAAACTTGAAGAAGAAAGTAAATGGAAGGGAAGGGAAGGGAAGGCTAGAACACCAAAGACAAACTTCAGGAAAAATCTGTGTGACACAGTCGTCACCTCTGCTGGATCCCACAGACTATCATCCCTCCTGGCCTGCACACCACCAAGGTCACAGAATCACTGGCCTTCAGGATGAGCAATTCCCCTGTAGAAGACTCTGACAGAAAATTCTCCTTTCTGCTAAGGATCTGACTTCTGCCCTCTGGAGTTCTTTGCAAGAATCCTTCACATGTTTGGAATCCTATTCTAGTGCTGGACAGGGCTGAAAGCCTCATTTACACATCAGCACAGCACACCAGCTTGGAATACAAGGCTCCAAGGAAGATGTAACTGCTTTGAATCCCTGCTCAGTCAGAAGTTAGCTGTGTGAACCATACCTTGTTGCGGAATCTCTATAAAGACTGAGATTTCCTTATCTGTAAAATGGGGCAATAATGTCTGCTTCTCAGCCTTGTTTTAACACACTAACAGAATAGTTTCTCCATAGCACTTACACGGTACACAGTGAACACTCATTCAATTAATGAATGAGTTGGACAGATTTGTCAATAAGCTGAATGAAGCCTGCAGATGCAGGTTAAAGAACACATTGCTATTTTGCTATCAAATGACAGAAAGTTAGTCTCGGCAACCTAAGTTAAACATCCTCGAATCTTTTCAATTTCTTCCCCAATATATGTTCCTGCAAGGGCATCCCTGACCTTTCTTCTCACATGTGCCCAAGAGATAAAATAAACACCAGGTAGAAAAAGCAGCAAAAGTTAAAGAAGTAGATCAGCAGGTTCGTGTCTGAATCCTCCCATTAATTAGCTGTGTGCATTGACAAGGCATTCCTCAATCTGAAACCACCAGCCAAGAAATGCAGTCAAAAACTAGCATACAGTTAAGAATAGGAATACTTACCTTCACATGACTAAATGAAACACAAAGATGAAATACACAACGACAAAATAGCATCCCAAGCTGTGTTGATATTCACCACTGAACACAGAGGCTAGTACACAGCTGTACTTATGAAATAATTGCAGGTAATGTAGCTATTTACTCCTATGATACCCTTTGGTGATGTATTTAAAATCATCAAGAATAAAAGCTCTGTGGCATTCTAAAGAGTCTGGAGGCTGCTGAAACCCACACTTGTAACTCTGAATTTCTATCAGCTGGTGTTTCTCTAATGTGCAAGCAGAAAGTTATTCAGGATATTTAGAATAAGAGCATACTTTAAATTCTATTTAGAAATTTTATATACTTTGCATTAAATAACCTAGACCAACCTAAGCATATTATTCTTTAAGCTCCCCTAGCAAGAGGCCTTTCATTTAATTTTTGGAAATGTTTGTCTCTAACATGAGCATGTTAGTTGGTAACACGTCCTGAATCTATTGAGAAACCAATGGACAAACAGTCCCACTTGTGGCCAGTTAGTGTGAATGATTTTTGTAAGGATTTTGTAAGGATTGCTATGAAGAGAATCTTGACTCAGTTACAGTTAAATGTGGTCAACTCGTTGCTTTGTTAGAGTCAAATTCTGGCTGTGGCTGGAGACAGGTATGATAATACTGGAAAAGAGAAAAGGAAAGTCTACTTGATCTTAAATTTGCCATCTCAAATCTTTGAAATCCCATGCAGGGTAAGAGGAAGCATTGGCTAAGGGACAAGAGCGCTCATCTCACTTCCGCCTCGAATTTTGTAAGCTCAGATGAATCGCAAGAGCTTACGAAACCTTAGTTGCCTTGGTTATAAATTCTAGCAGCTATAAAATAATGTCTTAGATCCTTCCATCTCCTTAGTTCTATGTTGAAGGAACACGGAAATGAAATTTTTTTCTGAAATATAAATGAGTAAAAATAACGCAAGGTAAAGTTTAGTCATTAAGTATTGAAGTTAATACACTTAATGGAGGCATCCTATATAATTGTTGATGCAGAAATAGTTCTAGCCCTGATCCTAACCAGGCTGGCTGGTACACAGTAGTATATATGGCAGCTGTCCGGAAAGTATCCAGCCACATACTATGGAAAAATAGAGAAATACATGGCTGGATACTTTCTGGACAGCCCTTATATCTACTATACATTTACACACACACACATATATGTTCACATATGTATGTTCTAAAATTCCACAGTCCTCAAATAAACCACAAAATTAAAGTAAATTAAATACTATAAAATTTAAAAACATATATATTAAAACTGGTTTTAAGAGGAAGAGTTGCAAAGTCGTGAATTCACAAAAGCTACATAAAAATCTATTTATCTTGGTACAAGTAACCTGTTCATACAATCTTTAGTAATTTTCAGACAATGCAAATAAAACTTAAATATCTTTTCTTAAACTGAATGAAATATTTATAACTTTCACATCACTGAGCTGACAGAGGTAACAGCAAAGCTGCCAAATACACTCTTATGTTAGAAAAATGTGGAACTTACAGTGAATGTTGTATCATAAAAAACTGCCACAAACCCAGAAAAATATTTCAGCTTCAAAAATGTTGATCATTGAGGCAGGGGTGAACAATCAGTTATTGTGTATTTTATTTTGACATAGCCTTACATTAATGAAATCATCATAAAAATATAAATCCTGGCTATTGTGTAAATGATACAGTGAATGGGTCTGTAGGGAAGTCTCAAAGGAAGATACGTAAGAATATTTCTTCTTAAAATTGTGTCAATTTCAAAAAAAAAAGTTGAAATCTTCCAAATTAAATCAGTCTATATCTACAATTAAGTTTGAAAAAGATTGCTCACAATATATTATTTTTCCATTTTCTAAAAATTTACTGTCATTTAAAATTGCACCATTATTAATGTAATAGCAAAGAGTTTATTAGCCGCTAAAGACCCATCTCAGTCATTTATAGCTTGCAAGTACAGCATTGCTTCCTTGAATTTAATAATGTTAACTCTGAAAATAAAAATAATACCACCATACTATTCAATCACCAGTAATACCTACCTAGATGAATTTTATGAGGATTGAAGGAAATAGCATATATAAAAGCATTTATCACACTGCTTAATGAAAGGTTTGGGTTTTTTTTTTTAATCTCTTAAAATGCCATGTTTTCTTTACTCTTCTAATAATACCAAAGTCTTAGTAGATGAAAATGGAGAGAGTGCTGTGTTCACTTACTGTTGTTAGTGCATCAGGGTAGGCTAACTATTGCTATAGGCAGCCCCCAAACTTGAGTAACTTAAAATACACTCGCGAAGAGTCCAGTGCGGGTGTTTCTGATTGGTCAGCAGCTTGGGGATGGACTGCTCCCGCGGTGCAGCATCAGCACCGCCTCCTCTGCATCCTGGGAGTCCCCTTCTTCAGGCAGCTGACAGGAAAAGGAAATAGAGAATCACAGCATGCAGAGTTTTATGGACCAGTCCTGGAAAAATTTACTATCACCCTGGCCTCATTCCTTTGGTCCTCTCTTGGCCACTATTTACTGCAAGGGACTCTGTAAAATGTCCACCATGTACCCAGAAGGTAAGCTTTCAAAAAAAAAAAAAGTGAAATATAATATTTGACACTCTTATTCTAAATTATATAAAGTGAAAAAACTGTACATCCTTAGAAAAGTCACTTAACCTCTCTCAATCTCCATGAAGCAAGCTGGAAAATTCCTAAGGTTCCGTCCAAATCCAATCTTCTAAGAAAATCAATTTACTGCAATTATGGTCTACCCTACTATTGAGAGCAATAAAGGAATAATTTGATAATAATCTATAATAATTTGATCACATTTTCTATTTAGAAGTGATAGGATTTCCACTTGCTGAACCACCATCACCAGACATGTAGGTAAAAAAAGTTAAATTTGTCCAAGTCCTCCAGCAAAAAAAATGGAAAGAAAAATTACGTAATCCTATCATCCTGAAAATGTTAGTGGTTTATCATTTCTGCCAGTTTTATTCTGGCCACCTTGAGTGCTCTTAAAAATTTACTGGGAGATTGCACTAATGTACACAGCTATGATTTGACAATAAAAAATAAATAAATAGAAAGAAAAAGATTTACTGGGAAAAATCAACCCTCTTGAGTTTAGATAAGTGGTATGAATTTTCTTTCTTTTTCGCTAGCCATCTGTCTCCCTCTGCTTTTACTGCTTTTCTTTTACTCTTGATGGAGTATATCTGCTCCTTTCTCTCCCACGGTCTCTCTTCTTGTACAATTATCCTGGGCGAGTGGAAGTCTAAGGTATCAAGTGGTTCTTTTTACATAGCTGAAGTAACACGAGAAATTATTATAAGTTACTGTTTGTAGAGAAAATGAGCTGCCCACATACACTCTTGGCTTATGTAACTATAATATAAGCTTTAAACCTTGATAAATGTGAGAGTAACAATACAGAGTTATTAGAACTCCCAGATGTATACACTTAATTTTAAAGCTTATTTTTTGAGTAGCAGCAGAGAAAGCATAATTAACAGGAAGGTACATGTAACAACAGGACATATGGACTGATTGTTTTTCCCATTTTCTGCACACTTGCAACATTTACTGACATCAGAAAAGTTCACACATTGGAAAAGAATGATTCAATTGCAGGATCCTTATGTCAAATTATAAAGTGTCATTTGAAATGTACCTCCATTTTTAGTAGAGCTTACTTTTTACAACCGGTAATTTCTCATTTGATCTCTTCCTTTAGTTTCAAAATCAAGGAAAATATTTGACTTCTCATAAAAAATAAATTAAAATCTATTATTTCATATTTTACTGTGTATGATTATTTCAAAATATTATGGTTTTTAAAAAATCCTTAAATATAAGTTTGTAATTTTCATGTATGAAATTCTTTATGAAGAACAAGTCCAAATCCAACTCTAAATTACCAAATTACCATCACAAAATTAAAATCTGTTATTTTGTTGTCTAAAGCCAAATAGTCAAAAGATACAGAGGCTAAATTGTTTTCTATATTGCTTCACTAGTGAGTTATTCAATAATGTACAAAAATGCTAAATATATTTACATTTAGCAATATATAAATAAATATATATATATATATATAATTACTTTATTCCTTTACAATAGCAATATGAGACAGGTTCTAAGCCTCAAGATTGTCTGTCTTTAGAAAAACAAAAAGTGTTAGTACATTAAATACAACAAGGGTGTTTCAGGATCTAGTGCAAGGGTAATCTGTATTCTCATTTCTACTCTATGTTGTAATATTTCTTCCTGGGACTATAATAATTTCCTTTCAGAGTCTCCATGGAGAATTGAAGTTTTATTTGTAAATTGCATACTCACTGTATTCACTCATCCACGTCCTTATCTATCTTCAGGATGGAGAACAGAACCCATCTCTATTGGTTCTCAGCAGGGAGATGGGGAGGCCACTCTCGCACACGTGCCCTCCTGTGTGAAGGCTCAAACGCAATGCCTGGAGCATCAAGCCAAGAGCGCAGATCCCTCAACCAGCAGATCAAGCTGCCACATGAAAACCACACTTCTGTCGCTTATAAAAAAAAAAAAAAAAAAAAAGCTGGTGTAGGCTCCTGGGCACGAGTCTTACCATCCCCACTGTGAGCCAGCATCACTCACTCTGCCAGCAGTTGGAAAAGACGTGGGGTAGTGAAAGCATTTTCTTCTATCCTGGCCTGACTAGGAGACTGCTAATGTCTTTCTGGAAGCAAAATGGAGGGATAGATACCTTCACTAAATTTCTTGTTCTAGAATTTAAAGCAAAATACCCTCTAGCAAGATATTCAGAGAGACCATTAGAAAAGCTGTTTATGTATTAGGAACTGTTAGGGGCTGAATCGTGTCCCCCAAGAATTCTTGTGCTGAATCATAATCCTCAGTGCCTCAGAATAAGATGACATTTGGAGGCAGGGTATTTAAAAACTAATTAAGTTAAAATGAAGTTTTTTTTTTTTTTTTGGTTTTTTTTTATTAAATCATAGCTGTGTATATTAATGCGGTCATGCGGCACCATACACTAGTTTCATAGACCATTTGACACATTTTCATCACACTGGTTAGCATAGCCTTCCTGGCATTTTTTTTAGTTAGTGTGCTAAGACATTTACATTCCACATTTACTAAGTTTCACATGTACCCTTGCAAGATGCACCGCAGGTGTAATCCCACCAATCCCCCTCCCTCTGCCCACCTCCCCCCTCCCTCCCCTCCCTTTCCCCCTTCCCCTCCCTTTCCCCCTTCCCCCTATTCTTAGTTTGTGACTGGGTTATAGCTTTCATGTGAAAGCCATAAATTAGTTTCATAGTAGTCTTTTGGGTGGGCCTAATTCAGTATGACTGGAGAAGGGGAGATTTGGACACACGCATGCGTCCAGGGATTACCATGTGAAGACCCGGGGAGAGGATGACCACCTGCAGGCCGAGGAGAGAGGCCTTCAGGAAAAAATACCCTTGGACTTGTAGTCTCCAGAATTGTGAGAAACACTTGTGTTGTGTAAGCCGCCCAGGCTGCGCTGCTTTGATGTGGGTGCTACCCCGGTGAGCTAAGCTAACGCAGGAGCCAGCGGCCCTGAGAGCTGAAGCGCGGAACAGCTGGGCAGCTCAGCAGAACGCTCCACAGGGCAGGTGCGACTCCGCAGCGGCCTGGTCCGGACAGGGCATCCCGGGAGCGCTTCCAGCGGTCAAAGGGTGTGTAAGCGCCAAGCTGAAGAAACTACTTCTCCGTAATATGAAGAAATTTTATTTTTGCTGGAGCGCCTGGTGTCTAGACACCTTGTCTGAGTTCTGCACTTGCTGGAAATCCTGGTTAGGTTTCCAAAGCCACCACCCGGGCCTCGTCTGGACTCACCATCCATCCCTAGCTCAGTCTGAGGGCCAGCTCTGGGTTTGGCCTCACAACTGTATTCTTGGTTCCCCTTTCATTTCCTTGAATTTGGAAATGACACTGTTGTAGGCAGTGTTAAGTTCTGTCATTCAGTCATTCCAAAGTTTGTTGAATTTCATTCAGAAGTTGCCCACTATTAGTTTCTGCATAATTTTTTAAAGTTGGTCTCAGAGAAAGGAGGATGCTTTGCATCCAAAAAATCCTCACAAAGCTGCTTTTTTTTTTTTTTTTTTTTAACAGACAATGCAGGTGATTGTAGAGGCCATTTGAAGTCACTAAGGAATAGAGTAGGCAATAAACAATTTCCATTAGATTCTCAGCTTAAAATCAACTTGTATTGCTTTTAATATCAATAACAAATTGTTTAAAAATATAATATTGGTAATAATATAAATTGTTGTTTGTTAATGATTTTTTTCTCAGTTGGAAAGTTCATATCTGTTATTTCTCCTTATTAATTGTTGTCACCTGTTATTATCAGACAAATTATCCTCAGATATAAATATGAATTGTTTAATAATATGCTCTGATGTGGCATATAAAAATATGACATTTTCATAAAAAGGAGATAACCACAGATACTTCCACTTTTTATTCAACATTCAAGCCTTGTTATAGTAGAAAGAAAAGTTGTATGAAAGGAATAAATTATTTTTAAAACTTCACATAACTTTTTTTTTGGTCTGTTATAAATAGTAAGGATCTATTAAAATAGGAAGCTCAGGGTGCTGGCAATGCTTTATCAAGAATGGTACATGAACAAAAATAATTTAAAGATATTCTTAAATAGCCAAATCTATCTTAAGTGGCTCTTGTGATCTGGAGGGAAGGGAAGCTTTTCTGGGAAGAATTTGAGAAGTTTCTCTTATTCCAAAATCTTTCCTAGGCAATATAAGAAGAAAAAAAAAGTCATCTATCTAGTTTGCCATATTATGTATAGAAAATATTTAGATTTGTTTCATTTAGTTTTTTAAGAAAATCTCTCCTTTTACAAATTGTTCAGCAATGTCTGTGCAAGAGTAAGTTAACTATAATGTAAGAATTAAGAATTGGACTTCTAAGCAAGGAGGGGCCAGATGGCTGACTAGAGACATTGGTTTTTTTCTTAGATCATCTCAAAAAAAGGAAAAGTATTAGATGGAAAAAAAAAAAAAATAGCTTAGGCATAATTCTGAGGAACAAGTGCCAGAGCCCACCAGACATTCCATGGGAGGAAATTATAGAGCAGAACAGGAAGGCGGAAGCTCTCAGCAGAGATCCAGCCCTGAAGAACTGGGACCCCATAGAAGGGGGGTGTTCTGTTTCTCCTCTTTATACCTCCAACAGACTGTAGGCTCCTGGGCTGCTAGAGAGCTTCTCTAGCCTCACATACCCAAAAGCTGCTGTCACCAGTGAACTGGGCACTCCTTGAGGATAGAGCAGCAGGCTGCCTGTCCACTTGGGGTCACTCCCTGACCCACCCTGCACCACAGATACCAGTCACAGTAGTGGGCACCACACAGCTTCTCTGCCCACAGTGTGCCTGTGTCCTCCCCAGGGACCTGCAGCCCTTTGGTTTTCTTATCACTGCTCCCCACACAAACATGTCCCAAATTCTGCCCAGACTGCAGTGGCCACAGGGGCTGGAAGGTCCTGGGGGACTGAGTTCTCTGCTTACAGGCTCTCCTGAGTGCTAGTTGCAAAGCTGCACCAGCAAAGCCAAGCACACCTTGAAGAGGAGGGACGTCAACCTTGTTTGAGCACTCCATTTGGTGGACCAAGACACAGGCCTACAGGGTGAATCCCATACACCTGGACCATGCGGCTCAGGGCACACAAGGGAGATTTGTAAGCTCATCTTGAAAGGATGAGGGAGCTGTGGCAGAGCTAAAGGCAGAATGCCCTGCAGATCCCAGCTGAAGGGCACTTGTGAAGATCCCTTCCCCAGAAGAAAGTCCACTTTCTGTCCAGCAGCCTCCTGGGCAGGGAAGCCTGGACAGCCCTGGTGCACTCTGCTAAGTTAAGCTGCTGCTGGCAGCCAGGTGCTGGAAGGAGGCACCCAGGGCAAGGGAGTGGGAGAGGAGAAGCCTACACCCACCTGTCAGACTGTGAGTCCAGATGGCCCCACCCTCACCAGAAGATTTGCTGGCTTTCTAGGGCCACTTCAGCCACTTCCTGTGGCTTTCCCCAGCAGCCTGTGAGCTGACCCTGGACCTCTGCTGAGGCAGCTTCTGTGCCTGCCTTTGCACAGCCTGTATGAAGGCAGACTCACCCAAACCAGCCCCCCCCCCACTCCCTCCTCCTGCCTCAGTCGTTGTGAAGAATAAGCAGTCCCCTGCAGATGCCAGGGTCCCACCTACTACCTCAGAAATCCAAGTGCTTCTGATCAGAGACAGTCACAGGCCCCAACACTACTACAGCTGGCGGCCACCTACTGGCCGGGAGGACATCTTACACAGCCCTTTACTTCTGTAGCCCTTCCTACAGCTTCTACTGACACAGGGCGTGACTGACTCTACCCACAAATGGCACCTGCTGACTTAGAGATTAAACCAGGTGTCTCAGTATAATTCACCTGTTAAGAAGACCATAGGGCTGGGGAAAGAGAAAGGCGTTCAAGGACCTCCACCTCCCCTTGTCAACAAGAGACAGGAATTCTGCCCACAAACATGGTATAGCACCACTATAGCCTTTGCATAACTAGAAATAGAGAAAATTGCCACACTGAGGCTATTTATAACTAAGGTGTATGTTCAGAATCTACATCCTTATCAAAGCGCTACCAGCAAGGCCAAAAGTCTTTAGCCAACATATGCTACAAATAGATCTTTAAGAGTAAGGATGAGTAAAATCCCCATCTAAACAAGAGAAATTTCAAAACTGAGAAGCAACAGCTCCTCCAGATGAGGAGGAATTGGTGCAAAAACTCCAGAAGTATGAAAAATCAGAGTGAAAGGACATCCCCAAAGGAGCACACCAGCTTTCTAACAATGGGTCCCAACCAGAATTAAATACTGAAGTCACATATAAAGAACTCCATATGTGGATTGTAAAGAACCTTGGTGAGATCTAAGAGGAAATGGAAAACTAACTCAAACAAGAAAAATAATTGAGGAAATGAATGAAAAATTTACTATAAGAGACATATATATATATATATATGTCTATATATGTATCTATACACACACACACATATAAATATATACATATTTAATACATATATATATCAAATAGAACTTCTGGAAATGAAAAAATTCCTTTGGGGAAATACAAAACACAGTGGAAAGTTTTAAAAATAGACTATCCCAAGCACAAGAAACAATATCACAGCTTAACGACAACTCTTTTGAATTAACCCAATTAGTCAAAAATAGAGAACCAAGAATCAAGAAGAACAAAGTCTACAATAAATATGGTTATATGGGCTTGGCGCCTGTAGCTCAAGTAGCTAGGGCACCAGCCACATACACCACCACTGGTGAGTTTGAATCCAGCCTGGGCCTGCCAAACAACAATGACAACTATAACAAAATAATAATAATAATAATAATAATAATAGCCCGGCATTGTAGCAGGTGCCTGTGGTCCCAGATACTTGGGAGGTTGAGGCAAGAGGATCACTTAAGCCCAAGAGTTTGAGGTTGCTGTGTGATGCACTCTACCCATGGCAACAGTTTGAGACTGTCTCAAAAAAAGAAAAAAAGAAATATGTTTATATGTAAAAGGGCCAAATATAAGAATCATAGGCATCCCTGAGAATGAACAAATGAAAGCAAATAACCTAGAAAAACCTCTTTCAGGGAATAATTGAGCAAAACTCCATGGTCTTGTTGGAGATTTACACATCCACATATAAGAAGCTAAATGACTATGTGGGATATTCACTGCAAAAATGGCATCACCAGACAATGTGGTCATCAGACAAAGTCAACAAAAAGGAGGAGCTCCTATAAGCTGAAAGGAAAAAACATCAATTAACTTACCAAGGAAACTCATCAGACTAACAGCAGACTCCTCAAGCCAGAAAGGAATGACTAGTCTCCGTAAATAGAATAACTTCCTGCCAAGAATTTTGAACCCTGAGAAGCTAAGTTTCATGAATGATGGGGAAATAGTCTTTCCCAGACAAGTAAACACTAAAGATATTTTTACTTTATTAGACCTCAGCTACAGAAAATGCTTAAAAGTGCATTATACATGCAACAGCACAATAGATACTCACCTGTGTAGTTTATAGCTCATAGCTCTTTAAAAAACAACAGCACAAGATGGAAAACAAAGTGGTAAGGTATCATCCAACATGTTGAATAGAACTGCACCGCACATTTCAATACTAACTCAACATTGGCGGCCTGACCACCTCACTTAAAAGACATAGACTAGCTGCATGGATGAAAAAACACAACCCATATCTAGATAACCCTGCTATCTATGAGGAAAATGTCTAAATCATGATCACACAGACTCAGGGAATGAGATGGAAAAAATAGTCCATACAAATGGAAACCAAAAGCGAGCAAGTGTAGCCATTTTCATATCAGATAAAAAAGACTTTAAATTAACAATCATTTAAAGTGGCAAAGATGATCATGATATAGTGGTAAAGGGAGCAATTAAACAAGAAGATGTAACAATCCTAAATACATATGCACCTAACATAGAGGCTCCCAGACTCATAAAGCAAATTCATCTAGATCTAAGCAAAGACATAAGCAATGTGATTTTAATTGCTAAACACTTTAGCACTCCACTAACAGAACTGGACAGATCACTGAAGCGCAAAATTAATAAAGAAACACCAGACTTGAACAGGACTCTAAAACAAATGGATATAACAGACATTTATAGAACACTATACTAAAAACTACCATCAGCACCTGGGACATTTTTCAAGATTAATTATATCTTAGGCCATGACAGAAGTCTCATCAAGTTAAAAAATAAAAATCATACCATGTATTTTCTCAGACCACCATGGAACAAAACTAGAAATCAATTCCAGGAGAAACACTCAAATATATACAAAGTCATGGAAATTCAACAACCTATTGCTGAATGATCCTTGATAATGATGACATTAATATGGAAATCAAACCTTTCAAACAGAATGACAAAGGGAACACATGTTTTAAAAAATCTGTGGGGTGCAGGAAAGGCAGCCCTAATGGGACAGTTTATAGTTTTAAATGCCTACATGAAAAAGACAGGAAGATCACAAATTAGCAACCTAATATCACAACTCAAATAACTAGAAAAAGAGCAAAACAAACCAATCCAAACAAAACCAAGCTGAGAGCAGAACTAAACAAAATGGAAACAAAAAATACAAAGGATCAATGAAACAAAAAGTTAATTCTTTGAAAAGATGGACAAGATTGATAAACCATTAGCCAGATTAGCCATAAATACAAGGATTAGCCATAAATACAAGGAAAAGGCTCAAATAAATTCATTTGGAATTTTAAAAATGAAACATTATAACTGATATTGCAGAAATACAAAATATCATCCATGAATATTAGGAAAGCCTCTACATAAACAAACTAAAAACCTAGAGGCAATGGATACATTCTTGGAGATACATACCTCCCAAGCCTGAATCAGGAAGAAACAGAATTCCTGAACTGACCAATAAAGAGCAGGGAGATGGAAGCAGTAATGAAATAATCCCTCCCACCACCCAAACTGTCCCACACCGGATGGAGTCACAGCCAAATTCTAACAGGCCTACAAAACACTGGTACCTATCTTACGGAAACTATTCCATAACACCAAGAAGGAGGAATCCCCCCACCTCGTTCTATGGAGCCAGTATCACCCTGATACCAAAGCCAGGAAAGGACACAATAAAAAAAAAAGAACTCCCTATTAAATTGGAACTGACCAAAGAGCACACATCTGCACAAAGGGAAGTAAAATACAACAGAAATTAACCGTTGGGGGGGTGGGGGGTGCAGGAGGGCAATAAACCAACCTCATGGGTAATCTGAAAGCAATCTGGGTGATAGGCATACCTGTAGTTGGTTCTCACACATTACAGAAATGATCCATGTAACCTAAAATATTTGTACTCTCTCAACATTTGGAAAATAAAAAAACAAGACACGTAAGGGACATAACTAAAAATTAATTATATAAACTATATACAACAAGCCCACAGCAAACATTACACTGAATGGGGAAAAGTTGACATTATTCCTCTTAAGAACTGGTACAAGACAAGGGTGCCCACTGTTAACACTTCTATTCAGCACAGCATGGAAAGTTTTAGACAGAGCAATCAGGCAAGAGAAAGAAACAAAGGGTAACCAGATTGGAAAAGAAAACCTCAAACTATCCCTGTTTGCTGACAATATGATCTTATATATAGAAAATCCTAGAGACTCCACCAAAAGATTTCTGGAATTGATAAATAAATTCAGCAAAGCCTCAGGTTACAAATTCAATGTACACAAATCAATAGTATTTCTATATATTAGTGAATTCAAACAGAGAGTCAAACAAGGACTCACTGTTCTTCACAATAGCTACAAAGAAAATAAAATACCTAGGAATTCACTTCATCAAGGGGTGAAAGACCTCTACAAGAACTCCAAATTGCTGAGGAAAGAAATCACAGATGAGACAAACAAATGGAAAAACATCCCAGGTTTATGGATTGAAAGAACCAACATCATTAATATTTCATACCACCCAAAGTGATTTACAAGTTCAATGCAATCTTCATCAAAATACCAGCTTTATATTTCACAGATCTAGAAAAATAATCCTAAACTTCATTTGGAACCAAAAATGAGCCCAAATAGCCAAAGCAATTTTAAGCAAAAAGAACAAATCTGGAGACCTCACATTACCTGACATCAAATTATACCACAAGCAATAGCATGGTACTCACATATAAAAGTAGAGCCAGTGGAACAGACAAGATGTAGACCAATGGAACAGAACAGAGAACCCAGAAATAAAACCATCAGCCTACCACCAACTGGTCTTTGAGAAAGCAGACAACAACATACAATGGGGAAAAGGAACTCTATTCAACAAGTGGCGCTGGGAAGATGAATAGCCACACGCAGCCTATTTCTAGTCGTGTACAGAAATTAATCCAAGATTGTTTAAGGATTTAAATGTAAGGCATGAGACCACAGAAATTCTAGAAGAAAACATAGGAAAAACATCTCCAGATATGGGCCTAGGCAAAGAATTCATGACTAAGTCCCCAAAGACAAAATCAGCAACAAAAATAAATAAATGGGACTTAATTAAATTAAAACATTTATGCACAGAAAGGAAATAGTCAACACAGTCAATAGACAATATGCAGACAGGAGAAAATATTTGCAAGCTATACACCTGACAAAGGGCTAGTATCTAGAATCTACAAAGAACTCAAATCAATCAGCAAGAGGAAAGCCAAGAATTCCATCAAAAAGTAAGCTAAAGAAAAGATGAAAAATGGCCAAAAAACGTATGAAAATTGCTCAACATCACTAATCATCAGGGGAAAGTAAATTAAAACTACAATGAGATACCACATTATCCCCGTCAGAATGTTCATTATTAAAAAGTCAAAAAACAATAGATGCAGCATGAACACAGAGAGAAAGTAACTCTTACGCCCTGTTAATGGGACTGTAAGTTAGTACAGCCTCTATGGAAAACAGTACAGGGATATCTCAGGGAAATAAGTGTACCATTGGATCTAACAATCCCACTGCTGGGAATCTACCCAAAAGAAGCCAAGTCATTTTATCAAAAAGACACATAATTGAAGAGACATGGAATAAACCTATGTGCCCACTACTTCATGTAGATAAAGAAAATGTGGTACATGTATACCATGGAGTACTACTCAGCCATAAAAAGGAATGAAGTAATATCATTTGCAGCAACATGGAAAAAACTGGAGACCATTATCCTAAGAAGTATCTGAGGAATAAAAAGCAAACACCGTATCTTCTTACTAATAAGTAGGAGCTGGAGATGGGCACACACCGGCATAAAATGATTGAAGGGCTAAGAGAGGAGGTGGGTGTGAGTAAAAACTTCCTATTTTTTTCTATTCTGGTGATGGGAACACCACAAAGTCTGACTTAAGCATTACACAAGGTGTCCATGTAACATGAACACTTATATACCCTTAATTAATATTTTGAAGTTTAAAAAGTAAAAAAAGTTAAAAATTAAGAAATCGACTTTTAAAATCTAGTTTAAAAATGACACCACTCAGAAAATAGAATTTTTACTACAAGTTTAGTTTAGAGGTGCCTGTTTGCAAACTTTCTTCATTTAATTGGTTTTCTTAATATGAAATAGTATTTCCAGAACTAATTAAAATTTTGTTCTAATGAATATTCAAGACCAAAATATGTTATCTTCACAGTACAGTATATAGATTTTTAAATCATCCATAAAGGTAATTATATTTTTTACATTCTTAAAAAGTCACATATTGCTATTGAAGCCAAATGGGTTGTTTATTTTCTCTCAGGCTATGATTGAAGAAGCCATCACCAGAGCTGAATCTTTCTCAGTCATGTACACACCATTTGCAACAAAAATAAGAGCTGATAAAATAGAAAAAGTAAAAGAAGTTTTCACAAAAACACATCCTGCCTACGTGGAGTATATCTACACAGGTAAGACTGAATACCCTCAAGTTATCAGCTCATACTTTTTTCCATGAAAACAAATATAGGGCCCTTTCTGGTCTGTTTAGTTATTATTTCTGTTTTAGAAGTATGTTGTTTTAATTAGAGGAGTTGACATGAAGTTATTTGTAAGGTTTAGGAAGGGCTAGCTCTGTAGGCCTAGCACAATACTTCTTACACCTTAATGTTTCTGTAATTTAAGAGGAGGAGGTAAAACCTAGAAACTCTGAGACTTAAAAATAAGAAGGAATGACCGTTAGTAAAATTTCCCCATGTCTTTCATCAGAAAATCAGGTGATTGTAGTATTTTCCAGATAATGGATACTGTTTCTACCTCAGCTCTTCTTTTTACCTTATGTTCTTGAATCACCGGTATCCAAATGAGATCTGGATAGCCAAGGGTCTCATAGAGGAGGTCCTTTTCTCCTCTTTGTCTTTGGAAGTTTCTTGCTCTAATTCATTCAGCAAAAATATGTTTTACTATCTACTGTATGTCAACTACTATTTCCAATTAAGACGAAGATTTTTTGTTGTTAAGAGCCACTCAACAATGACTGCCATGTTAAACATAATCTCTAAATGCACACACCTAATATCACATTCTTCTAATAAGTCCCCTTCATTGCTTTTTGGAGATCTGAGGATGAGGCACTAGTTTATAAATTAATAATTTACTCCATGATAGATCACTTTTAAAATGCAAGATACTCTACATTCATTATTTCATACTATTCTCATAATTAAGAGGTTGGGTGTTTCCCATTTAGGAACAAGAAAACAGCAACCAGAGAAAATAAGTACCTTTTCCAAAAATGCACAGCAAATTTGTGGCAGCACAATTTTTGAATTCATTAACTTGCCATGGAGCTACACTATTTCCACATGACAGAAACATTAAATTTAGGTCCCATTGGCCCAGGCACGGTGCCTCATACCTGTAATCCTAGCTCTCTGGGAAGATGAAGCAGGAAGATCACTTGAGCTCAGGAGTTCAAGACCAGCCTGAGCAAGAGTGAGACCCTGCTAAAAATAGAAAAATTAGCCAGGCATTGTGGTGGGTGCCTATAGTCCCAGTTACTCAGGAGGCTGAAGCAGGAGGATTGCTTGAAATCATGAGATTGAGGTTGCTGTGAGCTGGGGTGACACTGGTGCCCTCTAGCCTGGGTAACAGAGTGAGACTCTGTCTCAAAAAAAAGAGAAATAGATCCGACCTTTTTCTCCACAATTCCTCCAGCTCTTCAGACGAAAGATATTAAACAAATCCAACTACTGATGATTGAATAATACATTCCTAAGGAACAATGAAAATTTGAGGGCAGAGGAAGTAAAAAGATAGAACAATACATGCTGTGATGATCATTCGTGATGATTTACTTAGTGTGAGCATTTCATAAGGAAGTAGGTAAAAATTTCTCAGATCTCAGCCTAATTGTTTAAATTATTCATTATGTTTATGAGTATTTAAGGGAATGTTTTTGGAGGGAGCACTCATAGCACACCAAAGGCAGACAGGACTAGGTAGTATCATGGGAAAATGAGTCAGATTCAGCAACTTCCATTTCTGCTCTGAGATCCCTTGGTAATGAAGAGAGTCATTGAGAACACCAATTTCCCAATTCTTCTGGTGAAATATGTTTAGTCACATTTTACCTTCTTCACAGTAAAGCTGTGAAGATTAATTAATACTTTGGAAGCGTTATTGCTGCTGAGAGTTTAAAAACAATGATAACATTAATGAGGCAGACTTATGTCTCATGAAGCTCCATCAGACCTGTGATCAAGATGGATTATGATCTGTTGGCAAGACAATTCATGCTGAAGGCACTTACACTTCAGAAGAGAAGATAATTATAAGTTACTCATGATTGTTTCTATTATTTTATAATTACTAATTGCTAGAGTGTGGCAATGTTATACGAGAACCTACAGAGAAAAGACAGAGCTTCTGGAAGTGAGCTTGGGAAGTATGGAAAGAGTCTAGAATTTAAATTTAATTGAGACTGATGCGGTTCTTTGCTCTGTGGAACCTGTGCCTTGAGCTAGCAAGGCTGCTGCATTGTTGATACCATTTACCTCTGTTACAAGTGAGTAAAGGGTTGTGTCCAAAGCCATTGCGAGGATGTTGGTGAAATAACTGTCACCAGCTGTATGCACATACTTGTACAGGCATAGTTTCTTTTCCCTCAGGCAATTCCAAGGTGAATGAGGGCACAGTGGATGGGAAGAGGGAAGCATTATTTTTCACATGTAGACATCTCTTTCAGGAGGTGCAGAGACACCATGAGAGCAGTGATCAGTAGCCATCGCAGTAGCTAGAAAGTAACACAAGGAGACAGAGGGCTTAGAAGAGTCACTAATCTATTTTCTTGGTACTTTCCCAAAACCAGAATCCTTTTATCAGCCTTGTAGGTAGAATTTAAGCTGCTTCTATCCTGACAAAATGTCTTCACTTATTTATGTCAGCAAATACTCATGTGCCAACTATGGCTAGACAACCACAGCAGATGTGTGCAAATATAAGACTGTGCTTTTTACCTACCCATTTTCTTCTTTGCTGTGCCCTGAGCCAAAAATATACTTTATCCCATCCCAGGGCAGCCAATGTCATCCAATCATCTCTTCAGGAACTATCTAATCACATTCTCCAGTCTCCATATCCTTTTCATGGGTTTTCTTCTCCCAGGGATCTGATTGCAACTTCCACAGAGCTCCAGCATACCCCCATCCCAAGTGGCCAGTGCATACTGAGAAGGGGTTCTCTTTGCAATCCAGAGCAGGCTGCACAGTTGCTGACCCCATGGCTAGTACCCCTGGAGATCAGCTCTGCTGGCTTGGGCAGGACCTGATGTACTCATTTATGTGGCACACGACAGGACCCAAGGCAGTGACAGAGGTCTCCCCCTGCTGACTGCTGATGTATTTTCTTCTTTATGTGCACACCAATCACCCCTACAACACCAGTCAGCCCAAAGTAGGGCCACTCTTGGAGATCCCCTCTTCCTGCTGGAATGCTGGGTTATGAATTCAGCCATTTTCTGAGTCTTACTCCAGAAATTCCCTCCACTCTGCAGAGGACTGTAAGCAGTTACAGGCTTTCCTCAGATGTGCTACACTACTCTGCCATCACTCTCTTTCTCCAGGCCTCAGCACTGCAGGGTCCTTAGAACAAGAAGAGGACATCAGTGTTCATCTACTCACTTGTTCAGCAATCATTCATTGAGCAGGTGTATTCCGAACACTGTTCTAGGTGATGCTGAGAATACACCTGCTCCTAAGAAAGGGCCTGAGTTTCACAACTTTATACATCAGGGTGCATCTTGGACTCTATTTTTCCTCTCTCCTAGAGAATATTTCCAAGCAAAACCAAAGCTCTAATTGTGGAATGGAAGACTGACTCTAATTAAAGGGATGATGGGGTGGGGGGGAGGAAGAGAACAGTTGAAGCACTGTTCAGGTTCTTGCTGCTGAATGTAGTGAAGACTGGTTTGTTAGTTGTTTACCAGGCCTTTCTTTTTCCCTCAGCCACACAAATAGAATCCATTTCCAGCCTCCCTTATGGTCAGAAGAGGTTTTGTGACTGAGTGTAATGGCCAATGGAATGTGGACAGAAATAATATATGCCACACCCAGGTCTGGCCAATAAAACACATCCATGCAAAAATCTTTTTCCATAGGCACTGCCTGAGTGGTGAGGGCTGTGGGACTAAAGGAGCCACAAGACAGAACAGCTTGATTCCTGAATGACTGTGTGTAAGGTCACCCACTAAATACCCACCTGAAAAAAAATCACAGTTCTCTCACTTTAGACCACTGAGATTTGAGGGTTCTCTGTTAAATCTAGTGGCTTTCCTCTAATGCATTTAGCCACCTTATACCATAACAAGCAGACAGCTTCTTATTCCATCTGCAGCGGGAACAAATTTTTGCTACCTCAGTGGTTGAATAAACACACCTCCGTGTGCACTCCGTCCTCAAGCACTCACCTCACACTCAGGCACCCTTCCATGGACAGCTACCAGTAGATGCTATCATAAACGTGTGTTTGTACCACCTACGGAAAGATACTATCTCGGGAGAGATACTGATGCCCCATGGGAGATGAAACACAATTAGGCAATTTTCACTGCAGCAAGAGAAATGGAGGCTAAATGAAAGAATTTCTAAATTACATCAGTCATCTAAATGATCGACAAAGGTCGTACATAGTATATACAATCTGTACCTTGAAGGTCTTGGATAAGGCGTCTACTTATCAAAGTTTTGCTGGAGGAGTAGTTATAATCATTAAAACTTGGAGACTATCACATTTAATTCTCCGAGTGGCGGCTGGCAAACAAAACTCCAGCTGGGAAACTCTGCCCAACTCCAGGTCACCTTCATCAAGCCCACAGCGCCCTGAGTTCCTTATTCCCTGGTCACGTGACAGGGCAGCAAGCCCAGCAGAAGCTGGCAGGGGTGCACAGGGCGCGCGTTCCGGTACCCGGAGGTCCTCCAGGCAGCTGTCCTAGCCAGCCCCAAGTCACAGCACCCTTGTCAGGGATGTAAGAAACAGACACAAAGGGGAAAGATTATAAAATAAACTCGCTTTGAAATCTATTAATGTCTAAATGTTTTTAGATTTTTGTTGAATAAACCAACTAAATTAGAAATTAATTTTACAATGATTTATTTGTCTTGAGAAAACCCATTCACCTTCAGTGGCAAATGTAGGATTATATTGTCTTTATGATTTCCATAAGCCTGGGTATTATGTGTTAAAATTCAAACCTGCTTTGTAGGATAACCAGGCTTATACTTGCTGAGGAACTTTCTGTGTCTCCTTTTCAGCTTCAGGGGTATGGTAAGACCCACCAACATCTCAAAGTCATATTATAATCACGCTATCTTGTATTATGTTTCCTGGAAAAAAAAAAAATTACTGATTTTTTTTTTTGTAGCAGAGCAATCCATTTTTCTTATTTAAGGAAAAATCCAGTTTGATTCATGCAGAGTAGTCAGGGCATATGAAACAAATAATAATTTACCAGCCCCAGAATTATTATGCTTTCATTTATAAAGATTTTGCTTAGAATTTTATTCATACATTCCAATGAAATAATGCAATTCTACATAGTTCTTATTCTTTCATGGATGTATTTTAATAATAATAAAGTAATATAATAAACATATCCCATCTACTCTTGATAGAAATATGAAGATTTATTTGCTAAATAGATAAATATTCAGTAATGGGTCTGTCGTTAGGAATGTTTAATAGAAAATTTTTCTGGAG
This sequence comes from Loris lydekkerianus, assembly GCA_963574355.1. NCBI lineage: Eukaryota > Metazoa > Chordata > Mammalia > Primates > Lorisidae > Loris > Loris lydekkerianus. Next base: position 22,078 of record CAUYPK010071780.1, on the reverse strand, counting down.
CAGATATCAATTACTTTAACACTTACGTGGATATCGTCATATTTGGTCTTTCCAATGCAATTTAAATCCCAAGAGTAAATATGTATGTTCAGAGGAATAATATATTGTTTTAAAAATAGATCTTTAAAAACTGCTTTCCACTGAAATTTATAACCTTGCTCTTGTTCAACCAACATTTACCAGTAAGGATAATACATTGCTATGCTCTCTAAAACATGAAGTTTAAATTTCTCATTGTATTCTTTCTTCTTTAAATTATTATAATTTTATCAAATTATAATAAAACTCTTGAAAACCAAGAGTTTTCAACATCAGACTATTTTCCTCTTTGTAACAAGCTTTTTCAAATAGAAAAAGTTATAGAATTAAAGAGCCTGCATCCTCAATGTTTATCAGAGGGCTACAGACAGGTTGATTCTAAAGAAAATAAACCATCTCATACTCAAACCACAGAATTCCTCTTAGAATCATAAAATATTCCTAAAACAAAAAAGAAATCCCTCACATATGGGGCTAAATTCTCTGTTGTTAAGATACGAAAACGTTGGTCTTTCTGATGGAAAGCGTGGTGTTCTGGCCCTGCTCAGTCTGACGGAAGTAGACACTTCTCCACCAGACTCGTCCTTCCAGCAGCAGGTTACAGCGCTGTTTGCCTCTGGTCTCCATCCCCCACTGAGCCTGAACCTACCTGGAGCTATAAAGCTTCTTGCTTAGTTTGTTCTCTTATGGAATCTAAGGGAAGGCAGCAGATGGGGTTGCATTTAAAGAAATACCAGTCAATAATACAAAAATAAGTGGAAGCCCTGTACATTTTTACTACAGCCTCTCAAGAAAAGCCCATGTGTGGGGGCAAGATGGGCCATTCGGAATGGACGTGGCAGGAAGCAGGCAGGCATTGCAAGTATTTGTCTTACTCTGTGACGCTATAAAGGAATACCCAAAGGCTGGGTGATTTATGGAGAGGATTATTTGGTTCACAGTTCTGCAACCTGGAAGATCCAACATCTGGTGGAAGCCTCAGACAGCCTCCTCTGGTGGAGGCGGGCAGAGGGGAGCTGGCCTGTGCAGAGATCACATGTGGGGAGAGGAAGCAGGACCAGCAGGAGGTGCCAGGGTCACGTAACAACCACCTCTCCCAGGAACCAGCAGAACAGGAGCTCCCTCACCACTGCTGATTAACCTGTTCCTGAGGGTTCCGCCCCAACAAACCGTCTGTAGGCCCCAACGTTGGGGATTAAATTTCAGCATGAGACTTAGAGGGAGACAGCATCCAACTACCTTGTTATATGGCCACATACATAAACACAAACACGCAAGAGCTCTTTTCCAACTCCAAATTCTCCAGATACACGCCCTAAATTTATTCCCTCTGAATAAGTGGGTTCCCTCCTGTCAATCATGGTACTCTTACAAGTTTCTCAACTTCTTGTCCAGGGCTACTCATCCCAGCCTGCATAGGAAGCCCCCTGATCCCTCCTAAATAAGCAGAATTAATCTTAGCAGGTGAGGAAATAGTGAGGTAAATACTCAAATGTTAACACTGTTTTTCTGAAATTGCTCACTTCTAACTAGCCTCTCTGCAATATTATAGTTAACCTTTAGTAACTGCCACCCAATAGAGTATGCAGCTGAGCACTAAAATCCCTAAAATTTGGATTCCATTTATGTGTATAAAATAACTTAGAGCTGAAACATTTTGTCTTTTAATTTTTAAAGTCAATTTTCCACAGAATTAATTTTTTTTTTTTGTAGTGTTACCTTTTTTTCTTTAGTTAGCTTTTCATGTTCAGCCCTCAAATGCTATTTGTTTCTCCTTGAATACTTGGCTCACAGGTAACCATACCTGAGGGGCATGACCATTTCTTGATGATCTTGCCATCCACAGATAATCACTATGTTTCACAGCTAAAATAGAGTCCCATCTAACCCACTTGTATTTTTTCTTGCTTTTACTTTTTGCTATGAAATATCACACACATATAAAATGCATTTAAAAATATACAGCTTGGGGGCAGAACATGATGGCTGATGGGAAGGATGTTTAGCTGAGCCTTCCTAGAGCAAAAGGGCAGGAGGAAAGGGCTGCCTTTCCTGCCAGTCCTGGTGTGGAATATTGATGTACAGCAGTGGTTCAGAGTGTGCAGTGTAGCATGGAGGTGAACAGCTGGACTTGGCCGGAGCTGCAGAGAACTAATACACTTGGGCAAGTTTCTGTGAGCATGCCCTGGCTGGGGCAGCAGTGGGAAGTCCCAGAAGGAACTTCTCTCAGTTTGCAGGGCTTGGGAGAAGCTAGGTGCTCTCCTGAATAGAGTTTGGTGTCCAGATTTGAGTGCTGGCTGGAGCTGCTTTACCACAGTTTGGCAAACAGTGAAGCATCCAAAGGAGGAAAGTTCCTGGACAGGGGGAAGCCAGGAAAGCTAAATAATATAAGCTAAAATGAAAAAAAGAGGAAAACAAAAAGCAACAACAGCAAAAAAAAAAAATTTACACACACACACACACACACACACACACACACACACACACATATATATGGCGTATTTTAGCTTATATTACTTACATTAAGTACCAGTAAAGTTGCCCTTTACTGGTAATGGGCACCTGTAGCCTGTGTAGGAGGGCCTCTTACTGGAGGCCCAAGGCACTGCATTCTGAGTTTTGCCTGCAGGAAGCAGACCTTTGTTCTTGTCAGGCTCAGGGACTCTGAAAAGATTGGAGAAGTGGGCACTCCTGAGTGGAATTTGAGGGCCAGTTTGAGGTGCTGTCTGGAGCAGTCCTACTGTAGTTTGGCAGCGAGTAAAACATCTGCATGTGGGAAAGTTGCCAGTCAGGGACTGCCACTGTGAAGAAGACACTAGAAGCCTGCGCAGGCAGGTCTCTTGTTGGGAGCCTAAGGTGCTACAGGTTGAGTTCTGCCTGCGGGGAATGGTCCTTCACTCAGGACAAGCCCAGGGACCCCTGGTCTCCCTGGGAATGTTGCAGGGGTAATCTGTGAGACTTGTCTCTGAAGAATTGTTGAGAACTGTGGAATCCCAGATCTGTGGGAGCTGAGCGCTGAGGTGAACAGGCAACCACCAGGAACAAATAAGCTGGCAAACTGGTCTAAGGCTGAGAACCAGAGAGAGGTTAACAGCTGTGTTGTTTGTCCCCCAGGTCCACAGGCCACCTGGTATCCATGAAGTATACTGCAGCATAAAGATATTCCTACAAAAATCAAATCCCTACGCCATATATGTGTGTGTTTGTGTAAATTTTTTTTTTTTAGGTTGTTGCACTTTGTTTTCCTCTTTTTTTTTTATTTTAGCTTATATTATTATTATTTTTTTCTTTCTCTTCTTTCCTTCCTCAATTGATTGCTGAGATTGCTTACATCAGTCTATCTAAGCATTTTTTTCTTTTCTTTTTTTTTGTTATTAAATCATAGCTGTGTACATTAAAGCAATCACAGGGCACCATGCACTGATTTTATACACAATTTGAAATACTTTCATCAAACTGGTTAACATAGCCTTCCTGGCATTTTCTTAGTTATTGTGTTAAGACATTTATATTCTACATTTAGTAAGTTTTACATGTACCCTTGTAAGATGTACCCTAGGTGTGGTCCCATCAATTACCCTCCTGTCTAGGTGTTTGTTGTTGTTGTTGTTGTTTGTTTGTTTGTTTGTTTTTTCTTTTATCTTGTTTCAATGTGCTTTGCTTTTTGCCAAGTTGTATAGTTAGATTTTGTCCAAACTTCCATTTTTACATTCATCAAGAGCAAGGACTTCTGTATTTTTTAATTTTTTTTCTTTTTTTGGTTGCAGAATTTTAGCTTGAGTTATTCTCTCACCCTAGTACACTTCTCTGCATTCTCTCAGTTGATAGAGACTCTTCTAGTCATATCATCTCTCCCACATAAAGTGCTTCAGCATCAGCTGAGATACTCTCCAACATCATTTCTTGTTTCTTCCTTCTCTTTTTCTTGGATTGTTGCCTGCCTTTCTTTCTTTCTTTCTTTCTTTCTTTCTTTCTCCTTCCTCCCTCCCTCTCCTTAATTTAATTCAATAGTACATTTAATTTTCCTTTATCTATACTTTTTTTTTCTTTTTTCTTTTCTTTCTTTTTCCACCCTTTCTTTGCTGAGGGAAGGGGTGAAACAGCGGTGGTCTGGCAGGTAGACCACAGCAGTAGCTGGGCTCAAAGAGGACAGGAGAACTTTCTACTCTTGGCCCCAAGAAGAAAGTAGTAGGATCACTCTGCAGAACTTTTCTACTTTTCTTTCTTTCTTTTTGTTCTTTCTTTTTTTCTTCCTTATTCAATTTCACCTTCTTGGTTTTTCTGTTTGCTCTTTTTCTTCTCTTCCTATTTTTTGGCTGTGGACAGACAAGTAAGGAGTGCCTAATTTTTAGGAACCCACCCAGCTCAGCTCTCACAACCCTTGAGTTATAGACATGGCCTTAGCACCAGGCTGAACAATAACATCTCTTCTATCACTCCCAACCTCCCTTCCTGTCCTCCATCTCACCTGTTCTTCAATTTTTTCCCTTCTCCCCTTTATTTGCCTTTCTTTCTCTTCTCTTTCTTTTTTCTGTTTTCCTCCTCCTCTCCCCCCTTTTATTTTTATTTTCTCTCTTCTTTTTTTCTCCTTTCCTCTTGCTTCTCTTTGCTTGCTGTAACACTTCTCTACCTTCTGACTCCATACCAAGCGGCCTCTTCCTCACCTAAACTCTGAGACAAAGTAACTTGACGGAAATGAGGAAGTGAGAAGGAAAAAGGTGCACAAGGAAGTGAACAAGAAGAAAGCACACATGAGGAGGGACCAAAAAATAAATTCAGGCACCACGAATATCCAAATTAGAGCAACTCCTCCAAAGGACCATGAAGCAATTTTTAAAGAAGATTCTTCATATAGAAAGGGAATTTAAAATATGGATGATAAAGACAATAAAGGGGTTGGGAGGGAAAATGGAAAAACATAACCAAAAGTCAGATGAGAGATATATAGAATTTAGAAAAGACATGGATGAGCTTAAAGAAATGAAGGAGACCATCAGAGAATGTAAAGAAGCAGTAGAAATATCAAAAATAGACTAGACCATGGAGAAGAAAGAACATCAGAGTTAGAGGATAAAGTCTTTAAGTTAAAATAGGTAGTAACAGAGTCAGAAAAGAAAGCAGAGAAGGCACTTAGAGAACTATGAGACACCATGAAGCATTCAAACATATGAATAATAGGAATTCCTGAGGGGGAAGAAGATTTTCCCAAAGATATGGAAGCACTCCTGGAGACTATCATAAGTGAAAACTTCCCAAGTGTCACTGAAGATCCTGACACACTCCTTTCAGATGAATATCAAACCCAAGATCATCTAAATTCTAACAGAATCTCTCCAAGACACTTTATAATGAACCTGTCCAAAGTCAAGATGAAGGAGAAAATCCTACAAGCAGCTACAAATAAGTGCCAATTTACCTATAAGTACAGAGCCATTAGGATGACAGCAGACTGCTCAACTAAAACCTTCCAAGCCAGGAGAACATGGTCATCTACCTTCAACATCCTTAAACAAAATAATTTTCATTCTAGAATCCTGTATCCTGCCCAACTTAGCTTCAAAATTGATGGAGAAATAAAATTGTTTGCAGATTTACAAGCACTGAGGACATTTATCACAACAAGAACAGCTCTACAGGAAATACTTAGACCTATTCTCAATACTGAACACCACAATGAACCACCATTGGATTAAACTACCTCACAATAAGATGAATAGAATTCTACCACAATGGGCCATTCCCTGAAGGTCTGATGGTACATTCTCTGATGCCACAGAGATATCCCTGATGGCATATTCTCTGATGTCACAGAGATATAAGAGATTATCTCTGAATACTACAAGAAACTCTATGCCAAAGTAAACATCTAGAAGCCAAAGGCCAGAATTTAGTTTCCACAATGGCACAAAGGATTAAACTACCTCACAATAAGATGAATAGAATTCTACTACAACTATTGTTACTTTCAATAAATGTTAATGGATTGAATTCCCCACTGAAAAGACACAGGATGGCTCATTGGATGAAAAAACACAAGCCATCCATATGCTGTCTCCAGGAGACACATCTAGACCTAAAGGACAAATCAAGACTCAGGATTAAAGGATGAAAAAAAATAGTGTATTAAGCAAATGGAAATCAGAAGAAAGGAAGGGTTGCAATCTTATTCTCAGATACAATCAGATTCAAAGCTACTTTAGTTAAGAAAGACAAAGATGGACACTATGCTACTCAAGGGAACAATGCAACAAGGAGACATCTCAATACTAAACATATACACACCTAACTTAAATACTGCCAGATTCATGAAACAGACCTTAAGGGATATGAGCAATATGATATCCTATAACACCTTAATAGTTGGGGACTTCAACACCCCTCTGACAACTGGACAAATCCTCTAAAAAGATACTAAACAAGGATACAAAGGACTTAAACATGACCCTAGATCAATGGGATTAATAGATATATACAGAATATACCATCCCGAAGTAAAAGAATATACTTTTTCTCATCAGCTCATGGAACATACTCCAAAATAGATCACATCCTAGGATATAAATCAAACCTCAGCAAAATTAAAGGAATAGAAATTATACCATGTCTCTTCTCAGACTACAAGGCCATAACAGTGAAGCTCAACTCCAACAAAATTGTTCATCACCACACAAAATCTTGAAAATTAAACAACCTTATGCTGAATGATAGTTGGGTTTAGGAAGAGGTTGAAGAGGAAATTGTTAATTTTTTCATACACAACAACAATGAAGACACAAGTTACCAAAACCTCTGGAATACAACTAAAGCAGTCCTGAGAGGAAAATTTATTGCTTTAAATGCCTACCTTTGAAAAACCAAAAGTGAACACATCAGCACACTCACAAACCACCTTATGGGATTGGAAAAAGAAGAACAATGTAACCCTAAACCAAACAGAGAAATGAAATAGCCAAAATTAAATCATAGATTAATGAAATTGAAAACAAAAAAGTCATTCAGGAAATTAATGAAACAAAAAGGTAGGCTTTTGAAAAAGTAAATAAAAGAGATAAACTCTTGGCCAGACTTACTAGAAACAGAAAAGTAAAATCTCTAGTAAACTCAATCAGGAATGATAAAGGGAAAAATAACAAACAACAGATGCCACAGAGATACAAGAGATTATCTCTGAATACTACAAGAAACGCTATGCCCAGAAATATGACAGTGTGGAGGAAATGGATCAATACTTGGAATCCCTCCCCCTCCCTAGACTTAATAAAGATGAAATAGAACTTCCAAACAGACCAATTTAAAGTACTGGCATCAAAGAAACAATAAAAAAAAAAAAAAAAAAAAAACTCCCAACAAAACAATGTCCTCGTCCAGATGGTTTTGCACCAGAATACTACCAACCTTCAAAGAATAGCTTGTACCCATACTGCTGAAATTATTCCCAAAAAATGAGGAGTAAAGAATCTTCCTCAATACATTCTATGAAGCAAACATCATCCTGATAGCAAAATCAGGAAAAGACCCAAGAAAAAAGGAGAACTACAGACCAATTTCACTAATGAATATAGATGCAAAAATTCTCAATAAATCCTAGCAAATACATTACAGCTTGTCATTAAAAAAGTCATACACTACGATCAAGTAGGATTCATCCCAGGGATGCAAAGCTAGTTTAACATATGCAAACATAAATATAACTCACCATATCAACAGGAGCAAAACAAAGAACATATGATCCTCTCAATAGATGCAGAAAAAGCATTCAATAATCCTTTCCTAATTAGAATGCTGAAGAACATAGGCATTAGCAGCACATTCCTTAAACAGATCAAAACCATCTATGACAAACCTACAGCTAATATTATACTGAATGGACTGGAACAAGACAAGGATGTCCTCTATTGCCACTACTATTCAACATAGTGCTGGAACTTCTAGCCAATACAATCAGGCAAGAGAAGGAAATTAAAGGCATCCAAATGGGGGCAGAGGAAGTGAAACTCTCCCTCTTTGCTGATATGATCTTATACTCAGAGAACCCCAAAGACTCAACAACAAGACTCTTGGAAGTGATCACAAAATACAGAAATGTGTCAGGATATAAAATCAATGTCCATAAATGAGTAGTCTTTGTATATGCCAAGTACAGCCAAGATGAAAAGAAAATCAAAGACACAATACCCTTCTCAGTAGCTCCAAAGAAAATGAAATACCTAGGAATACGCCTCACAAAAGAGGTGAAGGACCTATATAAAGAAAACTATGAACCCCTAAGAAAAGAAATAGCAGAAGATATTAACAAGTGGAAGAACATACCATCCCCATGGCTGGGAAGAATCAACATTGTTAAAATGTTTATACTTTCCAAAGCAATCTACAGGTTCAATGTTATCTCCATTAAAATACCAGCATAATACTTTCAAGACTTGAAAAAAATAATTCTTCATTTTATATAGAACCAGAAAAAAAAACCCGTGTAGCCAAGGCAATTCGTAATAATAAAAACAAAGCTGGGGGCATCAGCCTCAGCCTACCAGACTTTAGGCTATACTACAAGGCCATCGTGATCAAAACAGCATGGTATTGGCACAAAAATAGAGACATAGACCTTTGGAACCAAATAGAAAACCAAGAGACAAAACAAAAATCTTACAGCCACCTAATCTTTGATAAATCAAACAAGAACATACACGGGAGTAAAGAATCCCTATTCAATAAATGGTGCTCAAAGAACTGGATGGCCACATGTAAAAGACAGCAATTGGACCCACACCTTTCTCCACTCACAAAACTTGATTCAAGATGGATAAAAGACCTAAATCAAAGGCACAAAACAATGAAAATCCTTAAAGAAAGTGTAGGGAAATCACTGGAAGCTATTGGCCTGGGGAAGGACTTTATGAAGAAGACTTCCATGGCAATCACAACAACAACAAAAATAAACAAATGGGACTTAATGAAATTGAAAAGCTTCTGTACAGCTAAGAAGACAACAATCAAAGTAAACAGACAACCTACACAATGTGAAAGGATATTTGCATATTTCAGAAAAAAGCTTGATAACTAGGATCTACAGAGAACTCAAATTAATCCACATGAAAAAAAGCCAAGAATCTCTTAGCTCACTGGGCAAGGGAGATGAATAGAACCTTCTCTAACAAAGACAGATGAATGGCTAATAAACATATGAAAAAATGCTCATCATCCTAATTATTAGAGAAATGCGAATTAAAACCACCCTGAGATATCATCTAACCCCAGTGAGAATCACAAAATCTCAAAACTGCAGATGCTGGCATGGATGTGAGAGAGAAGGGAGCACTTTTACACTGCTGGTGAGACTGCAAACTAATACAAATTTTTTGGAAGGAAGTATGGAGAATCCCCAAAGAACTCAAGCTAGACCTCCCATTTGATCCTACAATCCCATAACTTGGTATCTACTGAGAAAAAAAAAAAAAAAAATCCTACTACCACAGGGACACTTGCACTAGACTGTTTTGCAGCTCAATTTACAATCACCAAAATGTGGAAACAGCCTAAATGTCCACCAACCCAGAAATGGATTACTATTCAGACACTAAAAAAGATGGAGACTTTACATCTTTTGTATTAACCTGGATGGATGTGGAACACATTATTCTTAGTAAAGCATCACAAGAATGGAGAAACAAGAATCCAGTGTACTCAATTCTGATATGAGAACAATTAAGGTCCTAGTACATGGTTGGGGGTGGCGGATGGAGAGAGCTAAGAAAGGGAAGGAGGGATGGGATGGGGGGACAAGGGGTGTGGTACACCTTTGGGGGTGGGACACAATTACAAGAGGGTCCTTATCTAACAAAAGCAATCATTGTAATCTGGTTTCTCTGTACCCTCAATGAATCCCCAACAATAAAAAAGGAAATAAAATATAAATTCATCCATGTTGCAAAAAGCATTAGTTTATTCATTTACATTTCTATATAATACTCCATATTAAGACACCCCATAGTTTGTATACATATTTTATTCATTATAAACATTTGAGTCATTTCTAGTTTGTAGCTATTATAATGCTTTTATGAACTTTCTTATATGTTTTTTTGTTACACTATAACTGAGATCAGGATTGCTTTGCCATATAGAACGTTAGATAGATAGACAGACAGAAGCAAATTTTAGTAGATAATGTTATGCTGGTTTTCAAAGACCCCAGTCATGTACATGTCTTAAATTTCCCAATATTATACATCTCACTATCATATAAAATTCTCTCATTAATTTTATGTAGAGGATTAAAAATCATACTTATTACAACAGCCATCAATCTGAGGAATTGCTGAGAACAAGACATTCTCCTGGCAAGCCTGGAAGTCTCTTGTGACTTGGAGGCAAGCCACCAAGTAACTCAGTAATCCAAGAGGAGCAAAGATCAGTCCTGTGGTAGTAAGGCTGATGTTAAACACTAAGCATTTTATGGCAGTTCCCTGAAGGATTAGTGGAGAAAACTTGCATGTAGTATTTTGAAGATTATTTCCTTACCACCCTTGAAGATCATTTCCTTGAGTACATACTCTGTTGGCACCTATGAGATCATTTCCCTGAGCACACAGCCCCTGCGTGTCTTTGCTTAGTAATCTTTCCACCCATTATGTATCTTCTCAATAAAAGGACTCTCTGAGAAGTGCTCTGCTATCCTGCACCTATGCTTAGCCTCACCTCTTGCAATGTGTACTGTCAATCCATGTCTCGTGTGATCATTTATGCCATAGCCACATATGGCACAGAGGCAGGACCTGAACCAGACCACAGACCAAAGGGGAAAAGAACACTGTGGGGTAAGTGAAGCCTTGGCAAACACAAGATGGAGATTACAGAAAGCAATGGGTAATCCCCATGTCCATAGAATCACAATATCTCAGGCTTTTAAAAACATTATTAAAGTAGACAAAACTGAAAGTGAAACAAAAAGTTTTTGAAAAATTATTTAAACATGTTAAGAAACATTGTTATTGGTTCCAGCCTAGAGGAAGGGCAGTTCTTAATGTAAAGGTTTGGAAACAGGTTGTGAGAGCTCTCTGTAGAGCTCATCAATTAGGGGACATGATACCATTACAGGTATGGTCCCTATGTAACTTCATTCCGCATTGCAACCTCTTCAGTCAGAAACTGATGCAGAAGGGAATGCTATAGTGCATAAAACTCACTCAGAGAAAGACAGTAAAAAGCAAGCAAAAACTCTAGAGGCTTAGGAGCCTACTGACCCTGTGCCTTCTTGCCAGTTGCCTCTTTCACCTGTTAATAAGAGACTAGGGGACGAGGAGAATGCAACAGAAAAGGAGGACCATAGATCTAATGGGAACTCTTCTGATTTCTCCTCAGAGGAAGATTAAGTAGCAGAAACATAAGGAAAAGGGAAGACACAGCTGTTGCCATTATGCCCAGTCAAATCAAACAGTTTGAAAGTTGATTAAATAACCTAACAACAAAAAACACCACTCCTTCAGCGCCTCCATATCCAGACAAGCCCTCAAACCCAGATAATTCCTCTACAACATCTATCATGAAGGCTTTACTAGGAGGCAGAAAAACAGGAGATTCTACTTTTTAGGATACTTTGGGACTTTTTCCTATTGTAACTGATATTCCACCCAGTCCACAGTATCCACAAGGGGGACAACCATATGACCATCATATGATTACCTTCAAAATTTTTAAGAACTTAAAACAGGCTGTAACACCATATAGCATGCAATCCCCTTTTTCTAGATTCTTGTATCTATTATACATACAATATATTGTCTCATTATGGATTTAACTTACAGTGTCTTAATTATTGGTGAGATTATTTTTCCATATGTTTAGTCGATACTTATATTTTTTTGTTTTGTGAAATGGATATTCAAATGTCTTTCCCATTATTCTAAATGGTTATCAACATTTTGCTTGTTAATTTGCAGCTCTTTATACATTTTAGATAAGAGATATGTGAGTTACATGTGTTGCAGATTCACTTCATCTCCTATTAGTATCTGTTGATAAATAGGAATTCTTAAACTTTAACTTATCATCATGATCCCTCATGGCTAGTGTCTGTGGTTTAATTTTTATGAAATTTTTTCATAAACTTCAGTCTTGGAAGTATTCCCTCTTTTACTTTCTAAAAGCTTCATTGGTGTGCTCTTCATATTTAGGTCTACAATACTTTTGGAATAGATTTTACATATGATGTGAGGCATGAGATCAAGTTTTACTTTTTTCATACCAATGTTTAAGTACCCCAGCATGTTTGAATTGAAAAGATCATTATGTGCTCTATAATGTCACTTCTGTCACAAATAAGTGGATATGTTTAGGACTGTTTCCAGCATTTCTATTCTGTCTTATCTTTCTGCATTTTTTTTTTTTCTCTCTTGTGCAAAACTACATTGTCTTATTAACTACAAATTTATAATTTGTCTTGATATTCCACAATACAGGTCTTTCAACTTTTTTTTTTTTTCCTTTTCAAGAAAGTCTTACCTGTGCTTGGCCCATTGCATTTCCATGTGAAATGTATAACATGTTATATTGATATCTGTCACAAAAAAAAAAAAAAACTATTGGGGTTTTAATTGCAATATTTATCTATAGATCAATTTGGAGAAAATTGACATCTTTTTAATTTTAAGTCTTACACTTAATGAATATATCTTTATACTTATATGTTGGTTTTTCTTACAATAATGTCTTACAGTTTTCTGAATAGAGAAAAAGATGAGCATTATTTTTGCTCTATCAAAGATGGTATTTTTATTTAGTTTTTTTGTTTATTGCTGGTACACTGAAATGCAATTGATTTTTATATTATGATATTCAGTAAACTAGTACACTCATTAATTATTATCTTTTATGTATATATTCTCTTATTATTTTCTACATCTGTGGATTTGTTTCTTAATTTCTAATTTTTAAAGATTTTATATTTTTCTTTGACTTCACTGAATTGGATGGAATGAATGCAAATAAAGTGTTAGAAAGCAATCTTAGTTTGGTTCTAATTTTAAAAGAAAGCTGTTAACTTCACATAATATAATATTATTTAACTTCACTCAACATAAAATTTTTGTGGGAAAATATATGCAACATAAAATTTACCATTTAAGATGTTGTAGAGTGTACAAACCTGTGACACTAAGTGCATTGGCTTCATTGTGCAACCATTACTACCACCCATCTGCAAAATGTTTCATCTTCCCAAACTGAAACTCTACTCATGAAATAATAAATCCCCATTCCCTTCTCTACCTACACTCCCTGGCAAACATTACTTTACCTTCTGTCTCCACTGATGTGGCCACTCCAGGGACTTCATCTAAGGGAATCATACAGTAGTTTTCTACTTGTACCTCTGTAGCTTATTTCACTTAGCACAATGTCTTCGAGTTTCATTAATGTTGTAATGTGTGAGATTTTACTTCATTTTAATGCTGAATAATATTCCTTGGTATTACATAGATGTGGGTCACTAGAAAGTCTTTAGACAGACTGTGTTATGGTTCATAACCATAACATACGGTTCCACTTCCTAGAAACATGGTCAACTGCATCCTTTCTGATTCACCTGTGCAAGTTTCAACGTGCTCAGCTTATTGGTGTTGTTGGAAGAGCTTCATTTGTTTCCATCCACACAGATTTTACTTTTCTTGATTTTTGTGTGTCTCAAAACTTTCATAATGACCCATGTGTGTGTCTATACACATACATACCTACCACATTTTGTTTGTACATTTATTCATCAATGGAAACATGATTTGCTTCCACCTTTGGGCTACTGTGAATACTACTGAATGTGCAATTATTACCCTGCTTTCAGTACTTTGGGTATATACCTATAAATGGAATTGCTGGGTCATGTGGTAATTCTATTTTTAATATTTTGAGGGACTGCCATATCATTTTCTGTAGTGTCTACACCATTTTACATTTCTGCCAAAAGTGCACAAGTGTTCTAATTTCACTACATCCTCACCAGAACTTACTGTTTTCTATTCTTTAATTATCTGTTCTGTTATTAATTATCTATTCTGATAATAGTCATCTAATAGGTATGAACTGGTGGTACCTCACCGTGATTTTGATTTGCGTCCTTAGTGATGCTGAGCATCAGTTCGTGTGCTTATTGATTGTTTTTATTTTTTTTTTTTTAAATATCTTTTCAAGTCCTTTCTCATTTTTTAACTAAGTTTTTTTTATTTTACTGGTATTGAGTTGTAGGAGTTCTTTCCATATTCTGGATATCAACTTTTTTTCAGGTATATGATTTACAAATATTTTTTCCCATTCTGTAAGTTATTTTTTCATTCTGTTGATAGTGTTCTTGGAGCCATAGAAGTGTTTTTTGTTTTTGTTTTTTTTCCCCTGCAGTTAAATTTATCTATTTTGTCTTTTGTTGCCTGTGGTTTTCATGTCATGTGTAAGACATCATTGCCAAATCCAATATTGTGAAGCTTTTACCCTGTGCACAAGTATTCTTCCAAAAGATTTATAGTTGTATCTCTTATGTTTAATTATTTGATACATTTTGAGTTAAGGTTCATCTATGTATAAGGTAAAGGTCAAACTTTATTCTTTTGCATTGGATATTCAGTTTTCCCAATACCACTTGTTAAAAAGACTGCCCATTCTCCATTGAATGCTTTTGGTACTCTTGTCAAAAATTATTTAGCCATATATCCAGAGTTTATTCCTGATCCATTTTATTCCATTGGTCTGTATGTCTGTCTTTATGCCAGTACCATCCTGTTTTTATTACTACAACTTTATAGTAAGTCTTGAAATCAGGAAATGTGAGGCCTCCAATTTTTCCATCTTTAAGATTGATTTGGCTATTCATGGTTCATTAAGATTCCATATTAATTATCAGATAACTTTTTCCATTTGTGCAAAATACTTCCATTGAGATTTGGACAAGGACTTCATTGAGTCTATAGATTGCTGTGAGTACTAATGATTTTTTAACCATATTGAGAACTGAGTACATAGGATTCTTGCTTCTCCATTCTTGTGATGCTTTACTGAGAATAATGTGTTCCACTTCCATCCAGGTTAGTCAAAGGATATAAAGTTTCCATCTTTTTTAATGGCTAAATGGTATTCCATGGTATACATATACCACAACCAATTAATCCATTCCTGGGTTGGTGGACATTTAGGCTATTTCCACATTTTGGTGATTGTAAATTGAGCTGCGATAAACAGTCTAAGGCAAGTGTCCTTATAGTAAAAGGATTTTTTTCCTTCAGGGTAGATGCCCAGTAATGGGATTGCAGGATCAAATAGGAGGTCTAGCTTGAATTCTTTGGGGGTTCTCCATACTTCTTCCAAAGAAGGTTATGTTAGTTTGCAGTCCCACCAGCCGTGTAAAAGTGCTCCCTTCTCTCTCACATCCATGCCAGCATCTGCAGTTTTGAGATTTTGTGATTCTCACTGGGGTTAGATGATATCTCAGGGTGGTTTTAATTTGCATTTCTCTAATAAATAGGGATGATGAGCATTTTTTCATATGTTTGTTATCCATTTGTCTGTCTTCTTTAGAGAAGGTTATATTCCTCTCTCTTGCCCAGTGATATATGGAATTGTTTGGCTTTTTTCATGTGGATTAATTTGAGTTCTCTGTAGATCCTAGTTATCAAGCTTTTGTCTGATTCAAAATATGAAAATATCCTTTCCCATTGTGTGGGCTGTCTGTTTGCTTTGGTTGCTGTCTCCTTAGCTGTACAGAAGCTTATCCATTTCATTAAGTCCCATTTGTTTATTTTTCTTGTTGTTGCACTTGCCATGAAAGTCTTCTACAGAAAGTCTTTCCCCAGGCCAAGATCTTCAAGTGTTTTTCCTATGCTTTGTTTTCCTTTCATGCCTTAAATTTAGCTCTTTTATCCATCTTGAATCAACTTTTGTGAGTGGAGAAAGATGCAGGTTCAGTTTCAGTCTATCACATGTGGATATCCAGTTCTCCCAGCACCATTTATTCAATAGGAATTCTTTCCCCAAGTGTATGTTCTTGTTTGATTTATTAAAGATTAGGTGACTGTAAGATGTCAAAGAATCTCTTGTATCTCTCTGGCATCTGTTGTTATTTCCCCTTTATCATTTCTGATCGAGGTTACTAGAGATTTTACTTTTCTATTTCTAGTTATTCTGGCCAAAGTTTTATCTATTTTATTTATTTTTTCAAAAAACCAAGTCCTTATTTCATTAATTTTCTGAATGATTCTTTTGTTTTCAATTCATTAATCTCTGGTTTAATTTTGGATATTTCTTTTCTTCTGCTGGGTTTGGGCTTAGATTGTTCTTCTTTTTCCAAATTCCATAAGATGGCTTGTGAGTTTGTTGACGTGTTCTCTTTCTGTTTTTCACATATAGGCCTCTAAAGTGATAAATTTTCCTCTCAGGACTAGTTCTGCAGTATCCCACAGGTTTTGGTAGCTTGTGTCTTCATTGTTGTTATGCTCAAGGAAGTTAATGATGTCCTTTTATTTCTTCCTGTACCCAACTGTCATTCAGCATAAGGTTGTTTAATTTCCATGGCTTTGTGTGGGGTTGAATTTTTTTGTTGGAGTTGAGTTCCACCTTTAGTGCCTTATGGTCTGAGAAGATATAAGGCAAAATATCAATTCTTTTGATTCTAGTGAGGTTTGTCTTGTGTCCTGGGATATGATCAATTTTGGAGAATGTTCCATGGGTCAATGAGAAGAATGTATATTCTTTAGCTTTGGGATGGAGTGTTCTATATATGTCCATTAAGTACAGTTGTTCTAGGGTCTCATTTAAGTCCCTTATATCTTTGTTTAATTTCTGTTTAGAGGATCTTTCCAGCTCTGTAAGAAGAGCATTAAAGTCCCCTATTATTATGGTGTTATAGAATATCATGTTGCTCAGACTAATTAAGGTCTGTTTCAAGAATCTGGGAGCATTTAAGTTGGATGCATAGATATTTAGAATTGAAATGTCTTCTTGTTGTATCTTTCCCTTCACCAATATTGAAGTGTCTATCTTTGTCTTTTTTTACTTTAGTTGCTTTAAATCCACTTGTACCTGAAAATAAGATTGCAACCCCTCTTTTCTTCTGAATTTCGTTTGCCTGAAAAATTGTCTTCCAACCCTCAACTCTGAGTTTTAATTTGTCTTTTGAGGTTAGGTTTCCCACAGACTGCAAATGGGTGGCTTGTGTTTTGTTTATCTAATCATCCAGCCACTGCCTTCAGTGGGGAATTCAGGTCTGAATTCAGAATTCAGGGAATTCAGAATTGAGATAATTGATAAGTGTGGTGGAGTTCTATTCATCTCATTTTGTAGAAGTCCATTGCTAAGTTTTGTCTTTTGCATCCTTGTGAAAGCTAGGTGGTCCATTGTGATGGTCAGTGTGTAGAACAGGTTGAAGTATTTCCTGTAGAGCTGGTCTTGTTGTGGCATACTTTCTCAATGTTTGTATATCAGTAAAAGATTTGATTTCTCCATCAACTTTAAAGCTTAGTTTAGCAGGATATACAATTCTGGAAATTGTTTTGTTTAAGTAGATTAAAGGTAGATGACCATTGTCTTCTGGCTTGAAAAGTTTCATTTGAGAAGTCTGCAGTTACATTGATGAATTTACCCAAATAGGTCAATCAGCACTTAACTCCTGGCAGCTTGCAAAATATCTTCCTTTGTCTTGACTTTTGATAGGTTCATCACAATGTGTCTTGGAGTAGCTCTATTAAAGTTGAGGCAACCTGGGGCCCAATATCCCTCTGAAAGGTGTCAGAATATTTGGTGACATTTGGGAAATTTTCATGTATAATATTCTCTAGTATGGCTTCCATTCCTCTGGGAAATTCTCCTTCCCCTTCTGTGATACCTATAACTCATATGTTTGAATGCTTCATAAAGTCCCATAATTCTGTCAGTGACCATTCTGCTTTCTTTCTGCCTCTTCAACTATCTGATTTATCTCAAGAGCTTTGTTCTCTACCTCTGAGAGTCTTTCTTCTGCATAGTCTAATCTGTTATTGATACTTTCTACTGAATCTTTAAGTTCTCTAATTGACTACTACTATGTCCTTTCTATATTCTTCATATCATTCATCTCTTATTTGATTCTGTTTTTGGATTTCCTTTTGGTTATTTTCCACTTTCTCAGCAATTTCCTTCATTGTTTTTGTCATCTGTATTTGAAATTCCCCTTTTGTCATTTCTAACATTTCTTTATAGGTAGAATCCTATCAAGTAACTACCTCATGGTCCCTTGGGGGCGGTGTCTCTGCATTGGTTTTTCATGTTGCCAGGATTTTTCTGCTGATTATTCCTCATGAGTGTTTTCTATTATCTGTTTCCTTGCCCTAAGTTTCCTTTTACTTCCTCTTGCTCTTTAAGTTATCATGTCTCTGACATAAGGTTTTGGTGAGTCCTTTTGGTACAGGACTAAAAGGATGAGAAGATTGAAGAATAAAAAGGGAGAAAAGTTTAAAAAAGAAAGAAAGAAAGAAAGAAAGAAAGAAAGACGAGAAAGGAAAAGAGGTGAGTAAAATGGAATATTGAAAAACAGAAGTGAGGCACAGAAAGAGGGAGATAGGAGTAATAAAAGTGTACAGTAGGGTTCTTTGACCCACATCTTAAAAACCCCCAACCTCTAAGGGTGCTGGGTTGGGTAGTTCCCTTGAGGTTAGCAGTTCTTTGCCAGCCTGAGCAGACACAGTACCCCCCCTTTACCAAATAGAGAATAAAAACAAAAATACACTAAATCAAACCAAAATAAACAGAAAACCTTACAGGATAAAATTGGGGGGAAAGCCAAATAACAGGGGCAGAAACAGTAGCAAAAATGAAGTTCTTATTAGTAAAGAAGGCGGCAATGGAAAATTATATTTATGCCAGAAAAATTAAGACAGAAAAAAAAAATCTAGGGGGAAAAATTAAAATTAAAAAAGAAAACAAACAAACAAACAAAAAAAAAAAAAAAAAAAACAAAGCAATATATTTATCTTGCTGAATATTGTCTGGTCAACTGGTGATCTTCTGGGGTATGAGATGCTAATCACAATGTTGATACAACTGTATAAGATAGAGACTGAAGGCCTCTGTTGACTTCTTAGCCCTCAAACCCCACAGGGTTGAGAGCCTGAATCTCTCTTCTGCACACTTAAATGACACTTTAAACCATTAACCTTGGCTAAGGAAAAGCTTTCCCAGGAAAGCATGTGTTGCTGGAATGTCTCCTGAAGTGGCTGCCCACTTACCAGGTGTGCCAAAACTGGCCTCACTCTATGCCCTTGAGAGGTGAGGCTGCGAGGTAGCTCTCCTACTGCCACACACTGAAAGCTCTGCTGTTACTCTCCATCTCAGTCTTGGCCTTTGGCACTGTGCATAGTCACTAGATCACTGGGCCAAGGTCTCCCAGCCTGGGCCTCACTCTGCAGCTCTGAGGGTAGGGCCTACAAGGCAGGTCTCCCAGAATGGCTGTGAGCTGCCCACGGTTGAACAATGATAGGTCACTTCTGGTCCAGTGGCTCATTCCCAGACCCTAGATAATGCTTAAAGTCACTGGCACTCTCACTCAAGTTCTCCCAAGGTAATTCAACTAATTGCCCAAATCCAAACAAACAAAATAACCTTCAAGGAACACCTTCCCTGTCTGCAATCTCAGTGCTATTGTTAGGCATAGCCATGGCAGGCACCACAACCTCAGGCCTAATGAATGCAACCACTTGCCACTTCTCCACTGCTTTTGTTCTCCTCCTGGGGTCCAGAACTCTCTTGCTGTCTCCCTGCATTCCCAAAGGGATGTTTCTGAACAAAGCCCACAAGCCTGAGGTACCTAGAATCTTCTCTCCCCAAACTCACCACACCTGGTTCCAAAGAAGCTGTTACTCAGCCACCAACTTGCTCCTCACCTCTCCACCAAGTCTTTCAAATTCATATATTATCTTTACTATTTGCATATTTCTGCAAGTTTCTTTTACTGTTCAATATTATAAGATTCCTCTTTGTTTCTACATTAAGCTCCAATTATTTTCAGTATTTGTGTGCATTTACCAAAATTTATGGATGGAATCTAATGTTGCTGGTCATTTAGATTGTTTCCAATGTTTTGTTATTATGAACAAGGGTAATTTGAATATTTTTGTATGGTCTTCTGCATATGTGTAAAAGATTCTCTGAAGCATACACTAAGAAGTAGAATTAAAATTGATGCTTGTGTAAGTACCTTTAAATATTGGGCATTACCAAATTGCTCTTTGAAAGGCTCTGCCATTTTGCCATCCAAACACCAGTGTACAACAGCATATGTTGTTATATGTCACCATCAATCTGATATGCCAGGCTTGTAAAGCTTTTCCCAATGGGTGGAAAACAGTATTGTGTGGTGTGTGGATATGTGTGGGTGTTTAATTTGTGTTTTCTTGATAATTAATCAAGTTAAAAATTGTTATCACTATTTGCCCTGTGGTTTTTATGCCCTTAATGGATATATATATAATTGTTCTCAAAGTGTTTGAAATTTATAAAAGTAGTATTCTTGCTACTTATAGCATGTTTCTACTCTTTGCTTGGTAGAGTTTCCTGAATAGTTTTCAGGAAAACTGAATAGTTTCCTGAATAGTTTTATTGTTGATTAAATAATAGTTTTATTGATTTATTGGAGTATTTTATATTTTATTCCAATAAAAGGTTTTTCCATCCTATCATGTCTTTTAGCAAATTAAAGTTTAAATTTCAATTTGTGAATTTATGTTTTGTTTAAGAAATTAATCTTTAACTCCAATACATAAAGATATTCACTTTTTTTGTTATTCTGCTGTTCTGGCTAGGACCACAACACAATGCTGCATAGAGGAAGTGGTGGTGTCCACATGTCATGCAGTGTTAAAAGACTTTGAAATTCCACCACTGAGTGTAATGTCTGCTGAAGATTTCTGATAAATATTCTATATTAGGCTAAGGAGTTCCCATCTCTTTATATTATGCTCCATGTTTAGATGTCACTGAACCTTTCTACTGTATCTTTTTTCTTATTTTTCATTACTTTCTACTCATATTTATTACTTTCTTAATTTCATATTTTGGGAACTTATTTTATTATTGCATAATTTTCTACATTGGATTCTGAGCTCATTAATTTTTAACTCTCCACCCCCTCCCCACTTTAATAAAGATTATAAATTTCTCTGCAAAATTAATTTTGTCTGTGTGCCACAAATTTTGAAAAATATTTTCTTCAGATTTCATCTTAAAATATTTTCTAGGTTCTTTGAGCCAGGGCTTACTCAGATATGCAGTGTTTAATAACTATGTATAGAAATTTTTAGTTATCTTTGTTATTAATTTTAACATAATTGCATCATATTCAAAAACAATCTAAATCATGATAATTCCCAAAATTGTTAAGGGTTGATTAATGACTTAGTGGTCAACTCTCATTCATATTCCATGTATGTATGAGAAGGATGTATTTTTCCCATTGTTAGATGCAGTGTGTTTTGTGTTTTCATTAGATCAAGGTTGAAAATTACCCATGTCTTTCAGGGGTGTCCAACCTGTCACCCATAGGCTACCTGCTGATTTTGTGAGGACGTTTTTTGCTTATCTATGGCAACAGATAGCACAAAAAGCAAGCACAGATCGTTTTTTGATAATGACCTTTAGTTAGTGTTTGTGTGTTTACTACGTGGACCAAGATGACTCTCATTTTTCTAATTTGCAGTAGAAAAGAAAAAGGTTGGGCCCACCTTCACAATGCTACTAGCATTTTGTCTGGTTGACATCAGTTTATGGAGAAAAATATTTTTAAATAATCTACAATAGTGGTGGACTTGTCAATGTATTCTTGTAATTTTGTCAACTTTATGTTTTATGTTTTGTCATCAAGGTGCCTATACATTTAAGATGACAAATTGTATGTTATTATGTAATAATACTCTCTGCCTTAATATTGGTAATGTTTTTGTATTACAATCTATTTTGTCTGATTTTAAAAATGTTGATTCTTCCCAGCCATGAGCATGGTATGTTTTTCCATCTATTAACATCTTCGGCTATTTCTTTT